>CM062824.1:4598275-4626506 GCA_031772345.1 Himalopsyche anomala | reverse complement strand
GGCAGCTTTTATCGTTCAGCCCGGCTACAATCATGATTTCGTTCCGAGAGCTTACGTTTCTCGAAGAATAATAATTATTGCACCTGAACCATTTTAATAGGCCTGATTTAGTTGAGGTTGTAATTATTAGTTGAGCTGCACGCACGGACGCGTTCGTCTCGGAAGGGCACGCGAACGAGCGTCGGTTATGGGTGGGACGGCGTCTGGACGGCAGGACGCAGCGTCGCCAGGGAAAACGGCCGTTTATATAGTGCGGCGGTAAACGTTTAGAAAGTAAGTAGTAAATTAAATGAGTGACATGTTGCGTGCTACACCTGCGTTTACGAAATACTTAAAATATGGCTGTGTCATGGGAATAGGGAGTGGCCGTTAAAAAGTGCCATAATACAAATACAACACATATATTCTACAATTATTAACAGGAACATGATTATAAGCTGCAATAATATTTAGTGAAAAATCATTTTTTAGTCGGTTGCAAAAATGCAGGAATACCGCAAAATATGCATCGAGTATGATTTGGATAAAACATATTCAATGCATATTTTGCTGATTTTGATTTAAAACTGATAAAAATTCTATGGGATACTGTTATTTTAATAAAAACACAATATTCCCTTGTACTTTATTCTACTTTATTTAAAAGGTCAGGACCGGTTTCGCTCATTGCGAGCATTGTCAACTGATAAAAAAAACATATAAACAATGCTATTTATACAAACATAAATTGTTATAAAAGGTGTAAACAACAATTGACATTGACATTGACATACAATGAAATATTGTGTTTTTATTAATATAATTCATTTCCACCAAGTATTGACAGTGAACACCCTACAAGGATACCGTTATTGTAGCATAGATTTCTGACTATCATTTACATAATCAACTTATTTTTATACGCATACGTGCACACATACATGAATAAGTCTACTGGTATAAATGTTGGCATTTAAAAATGAGAGTTTTTAATAAGTTAACAGAAAATAATATAACTTATGGTTTTAAATTTAACAATGAATGGGAAAAGATTCCATATCCCTACTAGTAGGTACATATTGATATTAAAAGAACGAACAGCAAAGAGCAGACGAACTTAAAATCCGATTTATATTGACAGATTCAAGCATTGATGAACAAACCTTTATAGATTTGAATCGTTTAAATTTATCATTGAAATTTTATTAACATTCAGTTGACATCTTAATTAAACAACTTTATTAGGTCGTTTTTCAATTCATAGAGAGAATGTGTTTGTGGTATGATGTAGATTTATTTAAATATCAGCATTAATTATACAGTATTGAAATATCGAAACTGATTTATTCGTCCGATATTGATATTTGCAATACCTGTATTAAATGTACAGTATCGGTATACCAATATTAATGTTTTCGTTCGATACTGAAATCCTACTTGAGTATAATATGAAAGTGTGATTATTTACATTTCACGCGAAGTATATTAATCTGATTGTTGGGTTGATTGAAACGAGATCGCTCGTCCACGATTTAAATAACAAACACACAAAAAAGAGGTTTAAATATTCATTACACGACTGTGTACTTTAAAAGGATGAAAAAACAGTTTAATGAATAAAAGATTGCAAAATACGTACGCTATTTTAAGGCGGAAATATGTCGAAAATAAATAGAAAAATATCCATCACTATTATCGTAATGACAGGCAGGTACAATTTTTACTTTGCTCATATGCTTGAAATAAATTGATATTTTAAAAAAAGTGATTTATTAAGCAACTGACGTGTCAGTTTTTGATTAAAAAGGAGACATATTTTTACTCTGTAGATAGATCATTTGCGTTGAAGAAATACTGAATTATATTATGTCACTAAATAAATATCATTTTGCCACATTCGAAATGTATGAAGATGCTTATCGTGGAGTTAAAACCTGGGGTGTGGAGTCTGACTGTTTTAACTGGAGTCAGACTCGAAGAAACTATTAACTTGGAGGATTTTAAAAATAAATGTGTATTTAAATTCGCCTGCTGTGGCCCAGTTGGTTAGAGCTTGTTCTACCGATCATGCAGGTCTGGGTTCGATTCCCGGTCAGATCACAGTGAATTTGAGAATTATTCAATTCAAAGTTGTGATCGAAGACTGGGTTTTTGTGATGTCGATTCACATAACTTCCTCTCCTCCCATCCTTCTGATCCTTTATTAACTGGGTGTAGCAAAAGCGATTAGTCAACCACTAATCCTGTTCTAGCTTTATCCTTCTTTCCCTACTACTCACTTTGAAAAAAGTGAAGTTGAGCGACTGAGTACTAAACAGTTTTCGTAGAAAAAAACTTCTGTTGAGATACCTCCATTACGAGGCCATATGCTCCACATTGGGAGCGGACATGGATAAACAAAAATGCTAGGGCCAAAAATGGCGCCACTGCATGCTAAGAAATAATTAAAGTAGTGTTTTAAGTTAAGGTCGGAGTCGTTTTATTTTAGGACAACTCCACAGCCCTGCTTAAAACTCGTGTTAGTTTGAAGCAGTTTTTCTAAAACTTGTTGACGTCACCCCTTCCGTTACCACACTAAAATTATACAGTATGTATGTAGTAGCTTATTAAGGAAATTAACGCGTCCGTCCCACAAGGATCAACAGAGACAACTAATAGCATAAACACTGATAGCAATAGTTCACTCAGATTTCTGCAGCGCTGCCTGATAAATGTTTAAAATATTTTTAAAAAAATGTATGGGGATATTTTAACCTGTGCTATTTTCTAAAAAAATCATGCCCGATCCCATTCTGTCGCAAATGGCATTCTAATGGAGTCACATCAGCAGAAGTTTGCCAACGAGAACTGTTCATCACAATTAGGGAATATTTTTTTGTTCATATACAAATTAAATCATATAGTTGACACATTCAAGCAAACCGTGATTTCTCCAACACTCAAACGTATTGTGTCTGTATTTGTGTGACAAATCACTTTTTGAATGTTTGCTCATCATTACTGTTTGTTACTCAACAACCTCTCCGTTTGTCGAAGAGAGTTGGAATTGAAACGATAAGGCTAGGACAGGACAAGTGGTTAGATAATCGCTCATGCTACGCCATGTTATTTTAGAATTGAAAGGGTGAGGAGAATTTTTATGTATCGCAAACATCCTGATCAAAAAAAAATGTTCGTGCTAGGACTTGAAGCTGTGAGGTACGCTACTGAAGTCAACGTTCGGTCCGTTGACCACTGCACGACGGACAAGACAGATAATTCTATATTACAGAACTTTTCATATGACAGGAAAAGATAAAAAAAAACAATGAATATTCTTCACTTGGTAGTACTGGTTTTGACAATTTATTGTAATTATTTTTATTTTGAATGTAATACAAAAAATCGTATATTAAATTTAGCGTGAACAAAAGAGTTATTGTGAATTCATCTTTCTAAATTCGATTTTTAAGTTCAAGATTGAATTTTGTTTTTACCTTTTCATAGAATTGTAGTGTATTGTGAAATAATATTTGTATCAAAATTCCACATTATTTATTTTACTTTTGTTTCGTTCGAAACCTTTTCGATGAAATTGCTTATTTCTTTACCTATTGACAGTCCCAAAAACAATGATATTATTTATTGCCCCTTGTCTGAAGTATTGAAAATGGTGTATTTACGAAAATTGGGTCGATTTTTGAGGTTATGTACAACCCTCGGATATTCATATTAATGGCGCCGATATTCTGGACTATTTATTCAAGCGATGTGTATTTTTATTTTGCCAATGTTTACTGTTTACGTTTTCGAAATCGATAATGGAAGTTTATATATATTATGTAATATGAATGCTGATAAAAGAAAGAAGTGATTTAGGTCGAATTTATGAAAAAACATAACATATATAATTTTTTTTTATTTTTTTATTAGTAACATTTTAGATGCGAATTGTAGTATAAAAACACTAAAAAGCAGGTATTAAATGAGCCCTATAGAGGCAAAGTAAGTCAACTATTAAAATGGTGGAATTTTTTTCTTGGACTTTGAAGTACATACTATCACATTTATTTGGTGTTTTGGTGAACTGCATATTTTTATTTTACGGATATAACACTATTGCAATGTGTATAAACTGAGGTTTTTTTGCAACTTTTACTGATATCCTTTAAGAAGTGATAGAGGTGTATTACAAACGGTAAGACTAACGCTTGTTTTTTTTTATAAAAGGTACGCTTGATGGGCTTATATACTGTTACCTCTAATGGGGCTACTTCGATGGAGATCTTAGAATATTGACCGGTGCACTTTGTTATGGGCGGGGGAAAACGCTTTTTTAATTTTTGGCGAGAATGGCTGTTTATGGTGGGACAGTTTTTGTTTAGTTCAGAAAAACTGAAGATCTTTTTATAATATCATGCGCTGGGTGTTAATTTGCGGTTGAGCGATGAAAATTGTATTTCCAGTGTGTGTTTAAAAACTGATTGTTGGGGCAAGTAAGCATGGATCCGCGTGTAACACTTTAATTACCGAGCAAAGAGATGGCATATTGTGGAGAGTATTTTAAAGGTCGTGAAAATTATCATAATTGTAGCATTCGTCAAAGAAAAAGAAAGAGAAATTCTAGCGCGCGTAGCGGGCGGGAGTGAGAAGAAGAGTGATTGACAGTGCGAGATGATGGCAAATATTCGTGCAGGTACTGTCTAAAATATCTCTGAAATGTAAGAAAATCAATTTTTGACATTCAAAATGAAAGTTAAAATTTGTTTTTTTAATGTGTCGACGGCCTCTGGTGCAGACGTGCGGCGATGCAAACTCGGAGAATAACAAAATCAATTTAAAAGAGTGCAAGGGTTAGGTAAGGTATGTATTACCCTCTCGGCGAGAAACCGTGCATCTAGATATTAAATTTGGGAAAGTTCCACAGTTGGTGGGTTTTGCTCTTTTTTTTATGTAAACAGATACGGTAGAGTAAACACGGAGCTTTCAGTTGCTAAAATTTATTCGGGGACAATGGACAACCCAGCTTACAGTGGAGGGGCTGGGGAGTGGGTTGTGTACATGTGCTCGCGAAGAAATTGACGGGAAAAGATACATTAATGAGAGAGAAAGACTCAGTAACAATTTATTAACAGGGGAGTGTAAGGTGATACGTACAATATAGTTGAGTCTTATTATATACGTACGTCAATATATTTCGAGGTGGTTATAGATTGAATTGGTAATTGTTAATAACTTAGAAGAAACTCTAAAATGATAAATGTCAAAAATACAAATGTATTTGGGTTTTGTAGTTGGTATATGTATATTAATTTAGTTTGGATAGCTAGTTTTGGCTTTATTTTCTCTCGAATATTAATTCTCGTGTCTTCGGTAAACTTATATTAATATTTGGGTTGATACTTATAAAAAGTCACATAAACTAGATACGTAGTAAAGGATAACGGTATGTGTCTACAGATATTATTCCTAGATCGAACAAATGTCGTGTATATTTTATACAATTCATATCGCGTAACTGTTTTTCAGGTTGGACTTTCCTAAACAGGAAACTAAGATTATAATGGTTTGGTTATTAATAATCTGCTTCCGTTAAAACCAATTACCTTTTCATTAAATAAGTTCATGATCAAGAGAATGTGATTGAGGTAACCAGGATGATGTTGTCTTGATCTGTCATTGTTATGTAAGTCTTTACAAAACAATCAGCATGCATATTATGTATGTTATACATGACGTTCTTATATTGGCAATATAAAGTTCATAGATTAATTAATGATGAAGTATCTCTACGGACAGTTAATTTTTATAGAAAATGAATGAGTACTTGTATATTTATAAATTTGAATGTTAGAGGAAAGATGTATTTAGAAAAGTCTATGGTGGGCAAAATTTGTCTAGGATAAACACATCATTTCCAAAGGTCCACTAATCCAGATAGCAATGCGATTACATTCGCGCATGGATCGCTCATTATTTCACTGAATCAAGGTGTCATAAGTTGGTGTCGGGATAGCATGTGTATTTTGCTGTCGCGTGTTGTGTGAAAGAGAATAGATGTTTCTCTCGAATGATGATTGTTCCATGCTACATTGAAATATTGATGGGAAGGGTCGGAATTAAGATGCGCGGGTGTGGACCCTAACTGGATATCGAGCGCGCGAAGCGTTGCGTGGTTGGGCTGTTATAGTTAATCGGCTCAAGACGATATGTATCCTACGCGCTACTGCAAGCGCGGGCATTGGATTGGGAGAAGGTGGTAGGCGTGAGGCTCGAGTGGCGTGGCAAGGATTAGAAACTGAGAAGCATGGCGAATCAAAGTCATCATAATATGATAATGCGACTGCCGCCTTACAGAAAATATCGTGACTTGGCCGGCCGTGAGGATTTTGATCGGGAATTGGATAGTACACAAAAATGATGGTAAATAGTTGTTATTTGATTTAATCTTAGCCCCTCTCCCTTTATTGAACGATATGGTGTACTATCTGAAGGTGTCTTTTTCAAAAACCCCCCCCCCCCCCCCTTTTCCCCCCCCCCCCCCCCCCCTTTTTTTTTAAGCAAACCTTTTTTCTACGGAGAATTGCACTGTTGCTGAACGCGCTATTTCTTTCAAAGGAGGATTAAGGTTCATTTTGTATGGAGAAAGGGATAACTCTCATTAACAGCCCGGGCTCCTATGGACACAGTGAGTCAACGTTTGTTGGTCTTTCTGATGCTGCACTTTATGGATCGGCTCCGCACCGGGTTCAAATCTTTAGTTATTGGTGAACAGGCAGTGTTTTTAAATTGCATTTGATTTGGTTTGAGAGAAGGCGGCAGATGACTTTTTTGTAATGTCTGAAAAATGCCCACTGCCGCGAGAAAGTATAATTATAGAGAAAAATGGGTAAGGTTAAATTTGGGGATCTCAGTTCAATAATTTTAATAGTTGATAATTCCACCAAGCACCTGGGCAGTCGAAGAGTCTTAAGGAATTATAGGAAAAAGGTGTATAATTAAATAAACATTATATAATCCACTTTTTGCTTCAGTTTCGACCGGACAAGTAGGACGGGAAAGAATGTTCTAAAGTCCAGCAAATATTGAATCATTGTAAACATCTTATAACATGCCGCCCATCAGAGGGACGCTGACTCCCAATATGGCGATTTTCATATATATTTAATGATATATCAATTTTAACGCACGGATTAGGATTTTTATGAAACAGACGTAATATAATACACTAATGAGAGTGTGGGTAATAGAGGTAAAAAATATCAACGTTATTTTAGTTATACAGTTTTTATATTGTATGCGTTGATAGCTATTTCGGCTTTCGCCATCGTCAGAACTATGATTAAACGTAAATTTTCCTCAGCTATATATACTGGCTCCGAAGAGTATACACAAAGCATCATATTATTCACTCCTAACATACTAATTCAAAATATAATTACAATATTGCGCACTTAATTAAATGTGATTCTAGTGTTTCAAAGAACGATATAGCAGTATGGGTTTTAATAAACATTAATTAGTGATAATTTAAACTGCTATTATAATAATTATATTTTACATTAAAATTTATGTGACTATGGCTATAGTGTTTCGAAAAAAACAGTAAGCTCCAATATGGGATTTTTTCTAAGGTAAATTAGGAAAAAATATTTATTTATTATTATAAAACAGTAGAACATAAAAATACGTTGATATTTGCTTACCCTATTAAAATGGAGTGTGCTACGCAAAGTGAAATGCCAAAATCCAATAAATGAAGAGTGTATATGTTTTAAACTATTCTTCACCCACAGGTATTGTTTTTTCAGAACGGTTTCGCAAACCGGTTTTTAGAACTCGATCTACCATATATTGTGTCGTGCGAAGCGTGTCTAGGGGTGATATTGTCGCAAGAAAATGGAATCTCGTAAGTTTTATAAAATGTTCTTGCGGTTACCCCTACCACTGGGCTCAATAAGGGCTGTTAGTATGATGTGAAACGTTGGGGTAAATAATAGAAACAGCTTTCTGCGGAGAAACCTAAATCGTTTAGTTATATGAAAACGTATTTCCACAATTGAAGATCCGAAGAAAATTGCTATATCGTTTGGAGAACAAACAACTGTTACGTACCACGTTACTTGTTTAAATCACGATTGTAAGAAAAATAATATAAGTTTTTAGACTATATATCTGGAGTAATCTGGGTATAAACTGTATGCTGCCAAGAACCAAATGTTTTATTACCAGATGCACAAGAGTAATTTCCAGTACTGAGACAGATATGGCCTTGCTACCGTAATAACTATTCAAACAATATTACCAGATTGTGCGCCTTTGGATCTACGAAACTGATCGTACCATACAGTATGCTATATTTGGCCAATGCGATGAAGTAGGTAAAATAAGTTGGGTCGGGATAGTTGAGGGCTTAACATCGTTATTATACAGTGATGCTCCTCGCGTGTCGAATCCCCTATTCCGGCGGGTCAAATATTTTGAGATTGATCGATGGATATATGTTCAAAGGCATAGATGATTGTGATGTCTAAAAATTCACCTTATCCATTCTGGTCCGATTGCTAAAAACGAGGCGCAGGGGAATAGAGCGATTAACTTACCACTAGATCTGTCTAGTAGTGTCCTTCTATCCCTACTCTCTCCAGAAAAACAGAGGTTGAGTAATAAGCTATCTACTAAGATACACTCTATTAAGAATCGAACATTGCTTCACACTAAGAAAAGCGGACAATCGATTAAAAAATGGTAATCAATTAAGTAAAATAGAGATGAAACAGATAGTAAAATTTAGAATTTTAAAAAAAATCTTCTAACAAAACACAACACAACAAAACACCCCCCCCCCCCCCAAAGTACATTGATTAAACAACGTTTTTCTGAATTAATATACAGATCTCAGCGAATAACAGTAAATAAAAATGTGTAATTACATGTGTTAAAGTGTGATTTAAAGCTGCTATTTTGATTATAAAAGGATAAAAATAAGTACATTTAATCATATTTTTAAACGAGGGATACGTTACGATGTAGAAATCAATGTGAAAGAATAAAAAAATATAGATAAATAATGAAGAACATAAGTATCATAACAATAACCACCGTGTAAAATAAAGCCGCTGATTAAAAGAGAATAAGGTGTTATTATAAACCGAAATTGTTGATGTGTTAAAAGAAGAACGATACAAGATCACATAAGAGTAAATTGTAGAAGTTTTTTCTTTAATACGCAGTCGATATGTCAAAGCTGTTAACTTGAGACTGCAGGTTGATTATTCGAAAATCAAATAAAAGAAGGAGTCGTTCTTTAATGTGAGATGTTTTTTACGGTCAATCAACTCATTCGGGACTGATTCTTAGGATGGAGAAGCCTAACACGTAAGCTTCTTAAAAGAGGGGTTCGGGGTAAATGAAAAATAAAGCGGTTCCAGGCTGTTCACTTGGTCGGCAGAGACGGATCTGAGCTTACTTACCGTATATGGTATACGAAATGTGTGACTTTTATACATTTTTGTGGCCGTTTCGCTATCTAAATGACTGTCAGCCACCGTTCCGGTCGGCGGTGAAATACTGGACTCACGTGTTTGACCGACGTGATGCGGGACTGCCGACCTAATATAGGCGGATGTGGTTCTTGATAACTTCCACGTCGGCGTTGCACAGAGGGAGAAAACGTGCTTGAACAAAAATTTGAAGGGGACGTTTGTTCGTGAGAAATCGTAGGCATCAACGTAGGATAAATGTTTTTTTAGAAGCCAGCATCGTTGAGGAGATGGGTGTTTGAGTATTTATATGTAAGATTTATGAATACTGGATAATAGCTTATATAGGAAAGAAAATAACTATCTATAAGCTTAACGAAAATTATGCAAGAGAATCCAAAATTCTGACGGTGGAGTAGATTCGGTACCATGATTTTGACACTTGTTAATCGACCTGTTTTTCGATTGTATGGAGTAGGTAATATAAAGGAAAACTTTTGGTTATCCAATTCAATGGCTTTCATCGACTTTCATATGGACATATTTACAGAATGGGTCGATAATCACTAGTTTTTAACCAAAGGCTTTTTTCACTCGCAAAACGGAATTTTTGACAACTTTGTCTTTCTTTACGCTATGTTGAAATAACGGCAGTCTGCTCATTAAAAGAACGGAAAACGTGTATGGTTTTACACAAATTATTTTGGTAAATTGTTGTTTGGGTATTACTGCTATCCTCAGTAAGCTGAAAAAAAAAGCAACAGAAAGCGAGTATAACGGATTTCCTGGATATACAAGGAAAGTCAACAAGCACAAGACGGGTAATTGTCCGAGAAAAAAGGCTTGAAAGTTAATTTCATGTCCAAGGTTCCTCATATGAAGGTACCCATATATAATTAAGTGTAGCGCGATGACTAGTAATATGTTTCTTACATTTAAAAATAAATTTCATGAATAAAATTTGGTGTAATATACTTAAGGGGTCTCTCATTATTATGTATTTTTAACACGATATTCTATATCACAGAATGGTGTTCTTTATTCTCAATGTACAATTTTATTTTTTGAAAGTCAGGAGAATCAATTTTCCAGATTTTGTTGAATGAATTCTATCACTTTTTACACGATTTTTTGTAAAAACGTGTCTTACCGTGTTTAAAATAAGAGGTACAACATATTTTACTTATCTTATGAATGATTAAATGGTATGATACTATATGTTATGTGGTTAAAAAGATGTCAGGTCATGGCATGGCAAAATATATTTTGTGATGGGTTTTTGGTATGGATATTTGTGAAGCAATTTCTTTTTGAGGTTAGTCTGTGATTGTTATTTTTCCAAGAGTTTTCTCTCAAGTTATTTAAATATTCAAAAATGTTTATCGCATCGGCAATTTATCGTTTTAATTTTTTAAGAATAAAAATAAGGATTGATACATTCTAGATTTTGCATTTGAAATAAGATTATACAGATAGAAGTGTTGAAAAGAAATATGACATGAATTCAGATGCTTTTAAAGGAACAGCAGGGTCTTAATGCTATTCAAATAAGTCGAGTACGAAAAAATGGTGGATCATCTCAATAAGCTTACTAGAAGGTGTGCAGTTGAGAAGCCCTCGCGGTAGAATACATATTTTCGATGAGCGCTATATTCCCTCATCAAGTCTTTACGATATCGTCTAAGACCTATGAACATCAAAAATGTCCCGCGAGATGAGCGATTTTTTAATAGTTCATCTTTTATACATGAATATGATTTATCGTGATGTGGACGGACAATGATTAATAGGAACGCCTATTACTATTCAGAAAATAATATTTTCAATTGATTTAATTTTGTTTCATTTTAAATAACATTGTAGAATAGGAAAAAAAAATATTACTGTTAAAGTGTTTGTCAATGTATCGGAATGTATATTCTAGTGGATGAAAAAGTGGATCAACCTAACGACCAACAGTACATATTTCACATTTAGTGAATTTGTAAGTGACACTAAAAAGTAAAAAAGTATAAAAGTAAATTTATTATTTATTTGTTCGCCAGATTGTATAAACAAGTTCAACAGTATTAGTACAATTAAATCACAAATAATAAATAAAGTAAAAAAATATATCTATACTCAACTAAAAATTACAAAAATATTCATTACAGTTACATAGGTAAAGATGCGGATGACCTGTCGCAGCGAGCTCGACACTCGGAGTAAATTAAGTTTCTTCTTTATATACACATACGTACATTCTTAAAAAGCTAAGAGTGCCACCGAGAAATGAAAACGATAATAAATATTATAATAACGAATTGAGAGGTGAATGAACATATAACTTATTGTGAAATTTATTTTTAATTTTCTTAAGAAAATCAGTTATTTCTTGCGTATTTTATCTGCCTATCAATTATTGTCAAACTGAGACGTGTATACTAGCCAGAACTATACTCTGACGATGGCGTAAGCCGAAATAGCTATCAACCTTTAACTTTTTTTAAAACTGTAGAACTGAAATACCTTGATATTTTACCCTATTAAAATGGAGTTCTACCAAGTAAATGCCAAATCAATAAATAAAAAAAAAAAAAAAAGAACTATACGTAATAAAATAATGCTGTTGATTTTAAAACAGATATCTATATATATTTTTTTGAATTATTGGTTGTTTTATACAAAAATAAATACAAAATTGTCTTCATTCCAGTATTGCATACTCAATCAATTAAATATGTATTGTATGCCTAAGTGTAACAGTTTTTTGATGTTAATATCCACCCACAGTTTGTATACCGTGGACAAATTGCGAGGCTCGTAGCTATATCGGTTATTCGGGATTGAGGGATTGCAAAATTAAGACGCAAAAATAAGTGCAAAGTCGGGAAAGATTGTTTGCACTGAGGGTTCGATCGTTTCCTTTTGCGGAGGCGAAATGAATCGGCAGCTTTTCCCTTTATTGCAATCGCCTATGTAAAATAATGGAATCGCGTGATTTTACGCAAAGTTACCAGACGCGACGCTCGCACTGTTTGTTCTGAGTGCAATCACAAATTTGATTTTCGTTTATTTTAATCAATTTATTCTATTCGAGTTTCGGGTTGAGAGTCGGTACGGCGGAGTGACGTCCAATTTGGTGGAGTGCTTTATAATTGACTGAACTTGTGCACGATTATAACGCAGATGAAATGTATGCAAGGAAATGCACATTTTAGAAGACGATTGTACTCAATTATTTTAACATGACCTGGCTAATCCAGGAGAGAAAAGATGGCATTATTAAGATATATTGAATCTTATATAAAACAATATTAACTGTAATTTAAGTAAAGTTATAGTAAGTTGTCTTCCGAAGAAAAGTGCTGCCTCCAAAAAGGGTGAATGAGGAATATATGTAAGTAAACATGTTAAATAGATTAATATACAAATTTTAATTAATATTTGAAAACATATTCGTTTTTTTTTTTTTTACCATGTCCGTTCCCAATGTGAAGCATATGGACTCCTAATGGAGTTTATCTTAACAGAAGTGTTTCTACGAGAACTGCTTGTTACTCAGTTGCTCAACCTGTCTTTTTCCAAAGAGAGTAGGAATAGAAGGAAAGGGCTAGGACAGGACTAGTGGTTATCTAATCGCTCTCGATACGCCCTGTTCATAGATAGGATAGAATACGATAAATTACAAAGAAAAAATTTGAAAAAAAAACTACAAGCTTTTTTTGGATTGTCAGAAAATATTAGTTAGTTACAAATGTCATTTTGAAGGTGTGTGTGTATTTTAAACATTTCACATAGTAAACAAAATAGTCAAATCTGAAAATAAGTTATAACATAATCTTAACTGTTTTAGATTGAGGTTGTGTTCGTACTGACTGGGTCAAGGTCGATTGATATTGAAATTGTCTTTTTAGCATCAAACATGGCGGAGTAATGTGTTTTTTTTATTGCCGAGGCAGTTCCAAAAAATATACCTAAGTGAAATGTTTCCGTAGAATATTTCATGGAAGCAAGAAGAAACATGCCCCTAAGGCGCAAGTGAAATATACTTTTGTAGATATGAGAGATAAAATATTGCCTTTTCATAGAGCGAAAAGAACTAAAGGAAATTATTAACAGTGAAGAACGACACATCTCGTTGAGTATAAAGCGAATAAAATTCTATCGTTATTCAACCAGTTATTCAGAACAGTTTTCGTTTTTATTTGAATTACATTTATTTAATTAATTAATTAAATTAGTGAAGAAAAAAACTTAATTACTTTGTTCTTATTTCCGCTTTTATTTAGATCAGGATCGGTTTCGCTCATGGCGAGCATTATCAACTACAAATAAATATTGTGTTTTTTTTAATATAATGTCTTTCCACCAAGTATTGCCAGTGAATGCCCTAAAAGTGATCAATTAAATTAGTCACAACTTTTTTATTTCAGACAAAGGAAATTTAACATTTTGTCAATAAATACAATAATGTTTTGAATGAAATCGTAAATATACAAAAGTATTTATAGCGCCAAAATATGGGTGGACTATCTAATATGAATAAAGCTATGGATTAATAAACAGAGACAATCATCTTTTACAAGGTCATCTTTTTCAAACTTAAAAGCTAATTTTAGATACTTATTCGGCATTTTCAGCTTCCATCCTTTTGATAGAATGTGTGTCAAGTGTATACCATTGTGATTATCGAAAAAAGCTGTTTTGGAAAATTGAGGGTTACGTCCTTTTTCCTTTCCAAAGTCGATATTATAAGGTTTGTTAAATCATATACATACCCTTGACCCTGTTATGAATGGTTAGAGATGCTGATTCGACATTTCCGCGATGATTTTAAATGGGATAATATTTTTCATACAGTGGAACAATTTTCCCATCTAAATATATCATGGCTATGTTTATGTGTGATGTTGGCTACCGCTTTCAGTACACGACGCCTAGAGACGTATTTTTTCATTTTATAGACTAGACAAAATAACCAAAAATTCGGTTTTATGTTTATAGCCAGCTGCATGGAGTCAAGCTGTTAAAAACTACCTTTACGTGCGCGAATAACATCACCTTACTATACGGCTGTTTTCTATATTCAAAATATATGGCGAGCAGAATGAATATAATGTTGCTGCATGAAAAATTCATGAATCAATTTTATTGCCAAATAAATAAAAAAGTGGCTCGGAACGGATTGCATTTTTGCCAACACTTTAGTTAACGAAGGCTTAAATTGTATGTGAATATTTTATTACATACTTTTGCTTTTATGTTGATAAAAAGCTGTATCGATATGGTACCTTTTCGAATACATATTTTATAGATTTTCCCATTTACGCTGACAGTTTGTTTGAAATATAAGATACGGCACAAATTTATAATAACAATTAATAAATTAGTCAAATTAGAAAAAATCTAAATGAATAAGCAAAGGTTTTGTTTTTTAATATTCATCTTTTTATTTTGGCAACTGATTTCCTGATAAAAAAATATCAATATGTTTATTGCCGGATAAATGCAGTCCCAATCATACTATATTATACATAACACTTGCTACATACAATTGCAGTGTTGTAAACGGATCAATTTAACTTTTTACTTAATAAAAACACAATAATCCTTTGTACTTCATTCCACTTTATTTAATATGTCAGGACCGGTTTCGCTCATTACGAGCATCGTCAACTGATGCTCGTAATGAGCGAAACCGGTCCTGACATTAAATAAAGTGGAATGAAGTACAAAGGATTATTGTGTTTTTATTAATATAATGCCTTTCCACCAAGTATTGACAGTGAACACCCTAAAAGTGATAACTTTTTACTGCCGATATCAAAATATATAATATCATAATGACGCCCATAAAATTTCCAGTATACGCGTGTGAGAAAATATCACACAAACAATATTATATGTCAACAGGGGCTTTTATAAATCTAAGCTGACGGTAAAATAAGGGTGTTTATGTAAATTTATTTGCTTACAGTTATCGCTAGACTTGTGTTGAATTAAAATTAAACTTATAAATAAGACAAATCTGACCTTCAAAAATGAAATCTATAATAATAGATCTTGTACCAACTTCATTATTTACGTTGAAAACAAATTAATAACACACATAAACAACAATACATTAAAACAACTAGTTTCTTTCAGCACGAACGAATTTTAAATCTTTTAAGCTTTATAACGTGTATTAAGTTGTTTTTATTTCGATAAGTTATACATCGAATTTAATGCATCTTTAGTTCGTAAAAGGATAAAAATTAAAATATTACATATTAGAAAATCCTGTATCAGAAAAACCTTAATTCAATAACCAATTTAACAGTTTTAAAATATAATAACATTAGATTTAAATGCAACATTAACACTATTGGTTAAGAAACTAAAAGGAAAATTGTATTAATTTGTTATCTGTCATTATAATGTCAAATTTCACCACTAGATGTCATTTATCTCAATAAATCTAAATAACGCAATATATGAAGTAGTTTTGAATAAAGATATAGATAGATGATCACAATATTAAGATTTGTATTTAATACAATGTTGCCAGCAGAAACAAACGAGATATTATTGTATTTTAAACTACCCTGTATACTTGGACATAACAATATTGTATAGTGCGTGTTTAGGTAGGAGTGTATTGATTGATTGAAAACATTTGTTTATCTGATCGACGCCACTGTTCTGTGGCGTGGGAATGATTTGATTGAACATTTTTTATAGCTAACTACATTTATTTACAATAGGGCAATCAAAAAATATTGTTCTATCACATATCTCGTAGATGATCGGTATAATTTCGTTCGAGTTGATTTGCTTTTTTATGGGCGGACGGCGTGCAGAGTTGCTGTTTCGTTAAATAGATGCATTTTTTTTTTAATGCGCGATGTTTTTTTTTAATCAGATTTCGAATATTTATTTACGACGAAATGTTTAAATAGATTCGGTTAACTATTTCGAGGTAATGGGAAATAGATTACTGTTTTTAAATTGAATTATGAATATTTTTGGAAATGTTTTCGGAAAATACAATAAATTGTATAGAAAGTCGATTACACACGCATTTTGTTTTTCTACAATAACGCATGCAAATGAAAAAACAGCTTTTGATTATTTAATTAAAATTTGATTGCCCATAGATTACCATCACGGAAAAAAAACCAATTTATCTACTATACATGGCTTGGAGGTCATTCATATATTCGACATCATACTGGCAAAAATTGGTAAGTAACAAACAATTAACAAAGTAAATAAGAACAACGAGATTCTTGCAATTTTTTTTTTAACCTGGGAATGACGCAAAAGTTATATTTATTGTACCAGTTTGGCACTCGTTACACCATTTACTTTAATCGGTTATTATTCTTAAGTAGATAAAAAATACAAGCAATTGTCCCTCATTATTAATTCCAAACTTTAGTTTTGTCATAGCGGAATAATGCACCATGTTCTGTTATAATAATTATCATAAAATATCGAGGGTTTGAAGTTTATCATTTAAATTAAAATACGAACTGGTTTGGCATTATTGGAATAATATTAATTAATACAAATATTAATTTAGGTTCATCTGATTTTTCTTCAGCGTTTCATTAAAAAAAACAGTGCGAGTCGCACATTGGATCAAAGATTCATTTTTATATCATCTATTAAAGTTAGTTTGTATACAAAGGAAAGATTAACCGACAGGCTCTTAACAATTATTCGGAAAATAAATAGTCCGCATCTTTCAGTTGATAACTAATATCGCTTACAAAATGTGTAATTGTTGACATAAGAATATTTATTATGGACGAGAAAATTGATATAAAAACAAACTGTTTTAACAATTTAAAAATGTAGAGAAATGAAATAAAATAAAAGCAAATTTATTTTAATATTGTAATGTTTACTTTTTTGTTATTAAGACTGTTAATTATTCGGTTTTTTTGTACAGGCTTTCAGATGATTAACACTGAGCTTTGAAAGTTGGATCCCTAAAAGGCTCGCGAAACTGTCCCGCTCCTCAGTCACTTGTTGGGTAAGAGATGTGGCCGGAAGCAGTCATATAATTTTAATACTTGCCCATTATCATTCAACAATTTTCGATAGCTGTTATAATCTTCTCAAAGGGTGTTTTAATGGGGCTGGAGTTTAATGTAAGCCGTTGTTTTCAGAGGGTAGGGAGCGGCAACGGCAGGGGCTTTTATATTTTAATTCCGAGTAACGCATAAAGGCTGTGTCTCAATTATTAACATAGCCGGAATTACTTCGTTGAAGTTTAAAACGAATTTTAAAAAATTCATGACACTTGCAATAATCGCAGAATGTACGTATAAGGATTTAATTTCGGTCACGCACATCACGTTACCTTTAATTAGTAAAACTTCGACATTCCTTTACAATACCTTGTTAAGACAACTGTTACTTATACTAAACTATCCATTGCAATTTTAGGAAATTATAATAACCTTAATAATAAGGTTAAAAAAACATAATAACTTCAACAATATTATAGATTATAGCGATTTCGGTATAACGCCATCGTTATGGTAGTTTTTTCGATAATATTATATTATTAATAATATAACTAAATACTTTGCAGTTTTTTTAAAAAAATACTGTGATGAAATTCTAGCAAGTAAGCCAATTCGACCAATAAACCACAAACAATAAGAATAATCATAAAACAATATGAATGCTTAACTTTTAGTTGGTATATTTCAGTTATTAGTAAAATTGTTAGTGTAATTATAATATGATTCTTCTTTTTCTAGCGTTACAGTCAATGGTGAACCTCAGCGACATCAATTGATCTTCTCCATTCAGCAAGGTCCTCTGCCTTCCTACACAAGTCGCTGACCTTCAACACTAGCTTTTAATTTTTCTATTTTATCAAGTATACATATTTTTGTAAACATTTATGCTGTTATACGTGGTAACTACTGAAAAAGAGTGAGTAGCTGGTACTATTTTATTTGTATTGACACGTGGATTGAATGTTTGTACAAGCCATTTCTAACATAGTATCAATTAAGAAGAACACATGGTCATAGATATTAGTAAAAAAAATAACAAACTAATCAACATGGCGAGTATGCAGTTGCTGTGTACGAAGCAAAAAATTACTCCGATACTTCTAAATCAAAATTTTAATTTATTTTTTGGGCTAATTAATCGTGAGATTAAGGCTTTAAATAATGGCGTCCGCCGGGTCGGTGTGAGCAACTGGGTCAATATTAATATTTGTATGTAAATTTATTCCTCCTTCGTCGCAGGAATATCCTTGTTGAAGCTATATTACTTATTGATAAGTTGTATTGAAGACGGCGAAGGATAGTGGTAACGCCAGGCTTAATGTAATAAGGATAATAAACACGCTACGGTTATAATCCGATGGATACAACCGTCAAAAACGGCAAATTTATGCAAAACTAGAAGGAATACATACTATCTGCAAATGAAGATAATATCATCATCGATACATTTTGGAGACCTGCAATAAGATATTATTTTAAATATCAAACTCTTCTTTACTTTCTGTTAGTTTCTGACAATAATTCAATATATTATCAAGCTTAAAAAATAAATTATTAATCACAAAGCCTGCACTAACGATCTCGAGAGACCTGGTTTAACATCTTTAAAAGATCGCTAAAAATGGTTTGATTAATATAATAAATAATTACAATTAAAGACACAATAGTATGCGAACTTATTCAATGTCATGTCTAGTAAATAGATCACATAAATTTCCATATAAAACCTGAAGACTATAACTTTTTAAAAATAAAGGTTTTTTTTTACGTATAAATTGACTACTGAAAAGAGTCTAACATAATTTCAGAATACATTGCAAGTATCAAAAAGGAGTAGCTGTGTTCGTATCTAATAATGGCTCACATAATATATTTATTTCGATATTGTTATGGTAATTAAAATGTTGAACTTCTTCAATATTATACTCTCAGGTAAGTACAAAACGTATTCATTGATTAATCTTGAAGTCATGTAAAAACCATTGTTTTCCATAAAAACAACTATTAGTAAATTGTTTTCAGAACCAACTCTAATAATAAATAAGGCGAATATATTTAGAACTTATTCGGAAGAAATTATAAGATCAACTCAATAATGGCCGATAAAGACACAATTATATTTCATGCTGTCTTATGTTCATAAAATAATAAAACATTAATGTGTATAAAGCAGAATTATGCCCAAGGAAATAGTAATAGCTTTGAAAATCTACTAGCTTATAGTTTTTCGACAGCCTTGACGAAACTTATTAGAACTATAACGAGGAAAAAAGCCCATTATTATAAGCATTGCAGAACAGAGAAGGAAGTTATGACAGTGTAAGTTTATCGCATCCTATTACCGAGAAACATGGTGTTCATCCCTTATATTAAAGTTTCTCAACTGTAATGAAACAAATTAAATACAAATGATGTATTATTTTTTGAGACGAAATCACAACGTAATTAGTTTTGATTGAATTTAACGCAAGAGTGTTTATTTACATTGCATTTTAAAACATGCATGTTATGTTTAATTAAAGTAACTATCTGTTCCTTACAACAGGACATATGGAGAGTGAGTAGCTAACACAATGCCACTTTATAGTTCCATCTATAGATCTTAACTCTATTAAAAAAACATAGAAGATAAGTAACTTAACAACAACCATTTTTGTTGATGATCTATTATTAGTTAATATGCTACATATTGAGAGTGGACATGGTTAAAAAATATATTTAAATTTAAATACATTTGAATACTGGATTGAATTGGCATTTACTTGGTAGAACTCCACTGTTATAAGGTAATAAATACACCATATATAAAATAATATTTTAGAACTAAAATACTCTGTCGGGTCATATGGCGCAGTGGTTAGCGTTGTTGGCTTCCGAGCCGGATCTCACGGGTTCGAGTACCAATACGAACAGCATTTTTTCGATCGATACATCGATTTCTGTTTAAAGGCGTGGATGTTTGGGCGAAGCGAGAACGATTATAGTTAACAACCTGTCCTGCCCTGTCATAGCCTCATCCTTCTATCCCTACTACTTTCTTTAGAAAAACAGAGGTTGAGCGACTGAGTAACAATCGTAACAATGTTGAGATGCTTCAATTAGGTGGCCATATACTCCACATTGGGAATGGACATTGATTAAAAATTGTACCCTTTTCTTTTCAATTTTAATCGTTAATTATTTATCATGTAAAATTGTTTCGCTATTGCAAATCGGCTTCGTAATGTTTTGTTGATGTTGTAAATGAAATTTGATGTCTCAAATTAATGACTAAAGCGTGGAATTAATTTGATGCTTAATTGAATTCTATGCCTTTGCAATTTGCACATATCAATAATGTAAACTCGTTATCACGGATGAGTTAGGTATAAGGACATTTTGAAAGTCACTGCATTAAATAATAACACGGGATTCGCTAGTATCAAATCACCCCAGCGATTATTGCTTATCAAGCCACGTGGCTAATTCGGCTCACACACCGGGTACGATGCACCCATCAAAACCAACTTGAGAATTACCGAAGGGGGCGAAGATCGATATTAATATATTATACGTAATGATTTTGAATTGTCTTCCTAGTTGGGTAACTAGGTTTAGCGGATAATCAGGGCGTGACGTCATCCGAATTCTGGATTAGTTTAGGTGCTCTGGAGAATAAGGGGTTCTGACGTGCCGCGAAATCTGAATCGAGATTTATTTTACGCTAAATGAATATTAAATTTACACTCATGTAATTTTTAATTAATGATACAATTGTGTATGTATAAAACTAAGAATATAACTTAGTTATTTATGTGTTTTTTTTAATAATATAATTATTATTGTCTGATTTAATTGTGAATTCATTCACATACATATTCACATTCAACTATTCATCGACATTACTAATTTTGAAGCGTTTGATACGGATTATAATTCAATTTGATGGTTCGTCTCCTATGACAATAACTATAAATGAATACAAGTAAAAACTATCTTAATATATTTCGGGATAAAAATAAAATAATAAGATCAATACACGAAAATAGTGGGTGTAAGACATAATTATATATGTATATCGGTTACGAAAAACAATATTTCGCATCCCACAACTTCGTCAAAATTAATATATCTAGTTTTATAACGATAAGAACATACGAACAAGCGAAATCTCGCATCACAAAAAATATTATAACTATTTGTTTCCAATTTAAAGCAATGCGGTTAAATGTATTTATTGTTAGTTTTATAAATGAAATATCACTTTTTCACAAATATATATAACACATTTGAAGATTGTGCTTAAATTACGTTTGGTTGATGAAAATTTGTAGAGTGATGGAATACGAAAAAGTACGGAATTTATGTATACTTAATATGTTATCGTCTCCTAGTGTAGAATACGAGGTGTTGTTTCATCATGAGCTATATAGACGTAAAGGTTGAAATTTTATATTATAATGTTATATTTGAATGGGTTGATGTTAAGAGTACAGCTAATAAGCCCAGTGCCACACGTGCAATGTTATGTTGGCAAGATTTTCGTGTATATACAAAGTCTAGCGCAGGTAAGTATCAATATACATAGATAAGTCGCTGTTCGCAAAGTCATAGAAAAAACAACGCGTGTTCTAGTATATAATTTCTAATTATAATTATTCATGAGAATACTGTTTGTGGAAAGAAAATTGTTTTATAAATTCAAGAAAAATAATAAATAAAAACCTCTACACAAAATGTACTACCCTATTAATTTATCTTTCCATTATTCTACAATTAATTATAAATAATAATATGAAAACAACACGAGCAAAAGAAATAAGTTCAAAATTAATATAGAGAAAAGTGAACAAAACATAAAAAATGGCAGTTAAAACAATAATAAAGTAGCATCGAAGTTTCTTCTTTCCTTGGAAAAATATTTTTTCAATTGAACTATAGAAATCGTTACCAATTATTAAGAAAACATACGAAATAAAAAGAAAAACACGTGAAAATTTGATGTTCATTAATGTCATTTAAACGAAGTTTAGTTATAAATAATATGAAATAAATTATTTTCACCTGATATTAGTTTCTTTGAAAGTTAATAATTAATTGAGTTAAAAATGATAGCACTGGATGTTGGTAATGTAATGAAAGTGAAACCTCAAGGCCCAACGCAAAGTAAGATCCTTTGTAGGAACGTAAGTAAACACATTATATAAAATATTTACATAACAATAGTCGAATCTTCAATAATGTGAAATGCGAGTTGTAATATAATATCTATCGATTCGGAATATCCTTGTGATTAATCTGGATGCTTAGGGAATTAATTAAGATCAACAAACAAGTGATTAACAGCATTATCAATAACGATATTATTACGGCAAGAGACAGATTATCATAATACCTTTAATCTATAGTTTCCGAACAGATATTGATGACTTAGAAGTTTTCAAACCTAAAATGTTCAGTAAATATAACAGTATCTTAAAATTACAACAGTATTAATTTTCATTCGACGGGTAAATATGTAGATTAGGGCTTCCAATTAACCGGACTTTCCAACTAACCGGTTTTCGGTTTTTTTCTGGCAATAAAACCGGTTAACCGGTTTAAACCGAAATATAACGTACTTTGATTAGGTAGGTATGCAAAAAAAAAAATTTTGTGGAAAATTTTACATATTTTGATGAAAAATCGATATTTATCATATAGATGAAACACAGAATGCATTATATATATATACAACAATGACAATCAAATGTGGAAAAATATTTTATGATAAAATATGTCAAATAAAAAAATAGAACTTGATAATAAAACTCATCAAAAGAAAGATCTTTAAATAAATGCATTCATTTTTTTAAGCATATCGACTAGACAGGACATCCAATGCTTAGACAAAAATATAGTAGAATACAATAATATTAGCTTATATTATGTCTCCACTCCCAATTTGAAGCATATAGACTCAAACTTTTATTTTTTAACGATAACTGCTTGTTACTCAGTTGCTCAACCCCTCTTTTTTTGAAAAGAGAAAAGATTGAAAATTATAGCTAGAACATAGGTGCCTGATCACTCTCACTACGTCATAGTAATTTAAGGGATACTGGAATAGAATATTAGGCATCACAGACATCCATGCCATAGAAAAGAAATCAATGAACTGATTGCAAAAATCCGTCCGTCCGGGATTCAAGCTCGTTTGGTCCGCAACCCAAAGAAACGACGTTGACCACTCGCCCATGTGCAGACCATAATACTTAAATTATAATTGAGAATATCAAGCACGATAATCATTAAATTTTATGATAACACCAATTATTTATTGGGTTTATGTTATTTTCTGAACAATTATTTATTTATACATGTAGGTATTATACGATACTAAAATTTTCATTTACGTATTACGTACAAAATGACTTACATAATATTTTATTAAAAAAAATATAGTTCACAGTGTGTTTGTTTATCTATTGCTCAAGAAAACAATTCGTAAAAAAAAGAATTCATCGAAAATGTTATATTTCACGAAACTACAAATTTGAATTCAAAAATTGTATCAATCAAAAAATTTTCACCAAGCAAAGCTGTATTTGAATATATTTTTATATTGTTCTAGTTAGGATAGATATTGTGCTATTTACCTGAAAAATATCAATGACTTCTTAATTTCCTATAACCTCATAATCGGTGCGTATAAGCAATTTGTATATTACTGAGAAACTATCAATAATCTCATATTATTTTATATAAAAGAAACACTGTTTTTTTTTAAATAATATGAGATTGATGATTTAAGTAAATGTATTAGCATTAAACTCTACTAAGTCATAAAACATCTTTTAAGTTTGTCCGTTCTATTGTTGATTAGCCACATCTGGTATTTATTTAATGACACTTAACAATACGCAACGTCTAATGTTTACAACTGAGAAAGGATGAGTCCTTAGGTTATAAAAATACGACTGCATCTTTTGTCAACGTTTTGCAAACGGAAATGTATGAAGCAACCATATAATTGAACAATACATTAAAAGTGACATGGGACAAAGTTCTTGGAATAATTTTGACCCCCCGTTAGGTAAAACTTTACAATTAGCTCTTGGGTATTAGTTTTCACATATTGCATTATGATGGAGAATAAAAGGTTGATACAATAATTAAAAATATCATATTTAAAGCAGATTCTTTTTGCATTGTTGATTTAAAGACAAAATTAAGTATACTTAGAATAATTATAATGCAATAATTATGCAAAGGAAGAATATATCTACTAAATACACACAAAAAAATAACAATGTGTAAGGAGATGTAGATTATTACTCATTAATTAAATTGTATACGTTTTAAAATGGTACATAGTTATATGGTATCCTTATTAATAATTTTTTCATGATTTATACGGATGATTTGTCAAATTTACAATAAAGGTTATTGAGTGACATGCATGTAAGAATCATTCCGTCTTTTTATAAATAATTGTCAATAATTACGAAAAAATATTAAAATATTTGAAAAAGTCATTTCTGTTCACATGGACATGGACAACTTTTGAGACATAAGTAGATTTTTTTATACAATTCATATGCATGTTTCTTGTGTTATGTCAATTGTTTCCGCTTCTACGCAGTAAATTCATTGGAAAAGATTTTTCTTTTTGAAAAAAAAAAAAAAAAAATAGGAAAAGAGTATATTTGATAAAACGCGGTTAACCGCGTGAAATAAACCGGTTTTCGGTTTTTTTCAAAACATGCGATAAACCGGTTAACCGGTTTCGGTTTAAACCGGTTTGGAAGCCCTAATGTAGATGCATTCATTTGAACATTTACTGTCAATTGATATGGCAGTGGTTTGTTCTATCAAACCGTTATGCGCTTTGATTTAGATTTATAAAATAGGAGTGGTTATTTATTTGATTTCTTACTTAAATTTTAGATGTGTTTCTAAGTCGGTAATTTATTTAATAATATAATAACTTATTAGGTGAGATGAACGTATGAATTTACGATTTCTTTGCTAGTATTCTGTCTTGTAAATATCGTGTCTACTAGTAGTACACAGCAATGGAAAAATAAAATCAAATTAGAATTATTGTACATTAAAACAGCGTTACCAGTACAGTGAAAAAAAATACTAGAACTAGTAAAATTAACAGTGAATAACACACGTTGCCTATTTTACTGTGATGATATTATACCCAGGTTTGAAAACGTCTTTTTCATTTGGTTTCCTAAAATATTATATTTGATATGCGAAACGGAAAGACGATAATTTCTTTTACATTGGTTATTCAAATTTTCAAATATGCATTTGATACTTTTCTGCACGACTTTTTTTGTTCAAAATAGACAGCCATTATTTTATAATTGTAATTGAAAACTGAAGATTTCATTGGATATAAACACATTCGACTAGTTAAACGTTTCAAGCAAGAAAATCATTTTTTGTCTTCCTGTTGGTCAGCGATGAAAAGTTACTGAATAAACGTTGCATTTTTATTTTTTAAATGAAAATGTTTTATACACTGAAATTTATTTGTTACTAATTTTTTTCAAACTCAAAAATGTATACAAATTTATTACTTGTATTTTCATTAGTTTTTTACACGATTTTCTGAATTACCTATGTATACTTTCTTTTCATTACACTGTTATCGTTTGGACGTTTCTTTCTACCTTGTAATAAAAGATTTTGGCGTAACATTAGCTTTGTATTTTTTAAAAAAAAATCGTCACTTTTATTTAGATAACTATGCTCAAATACTTAAACAAATTTAATCTAGGATTGGTGTATAATGGAGAAAAAGTATCTTAGAGCAGTACAAGAAAGCAAGTATAAACATTGGGTTGACATTTGGCAGTGATTGATGAAATATTTTCAATATAATATATTAAATTCTTTTAAAATATAAACAAGTAGGTGTGTGATGTTGCCCACGTATTGTTTATCATTATTACCCTTCGTTTATTGCAAGCTTAACAATACAGAGTCATATAAAAATTAAACTAATACTGCTCTGTAGAATGACGTGAATATGATGGATGGCTACCGGTGGCGAGGAAAAAAATGCATTTAACCTTTATTTATTCAATCATACGTAATCATAAAATCCGTCCGCTGTTCGGCATATTGCAACTGCAGCCATTAACGTCATTATTCGTCATTCGTCATATCCGCGCATCGAGTTGCATCATGATGCAAAGAAATAGAAAAGTGCACAATCGATGCAGTTGTCACTTATTCCGATGCAATTTTGATTGATGCGTGTGCGTTAAATGAATAATTGGGTTATATCAAAGTAACGCTAGGGATATTATATTCCATCGATTAATCATATACCCAATGTTATTTACCATTTTTATCAACGAGAATTTTCATCGAGTTAATTATTTGTACACTGTGAAAAATATTTATTCAGAATAAATTCTATCTATATCATAAGAATCTATAATTGCTTTATTTGAAAAATACTTTTGGTAAATCTGATAAAGTTACTTATAGTTTCCTATCAACAATTTTGTTCATTAAACTTATTTAATAAACATATAATGCAAAATATACAAAAGAAAGCCTGTAATGTTATATAAAGTTTAAAAAATTGTATATAAAGACTTAAATAACATCATCACTTAGTTTTAAGGTGTTCACAACCAAAATATTCTTGGTGGAAAGGCATTAACAACAAAAAACCAGTTGATAATGTACACGATGAGCGAAAACAGTCCTGGTATTAATAAATAATGTAGATTAAGAACAACAGTATTTAATTTTTAATATAACATGATCGCTGGTTATATTATTGAAATGGGTGTTTCGGGGCTGCTTTTGAAGGTTCAAAAGTCTCTTTTTACAATGGAAAAATAGCGACTTAAAAAATGTTTTCAGATACAGACAGCGTGCAATCAAGCCGATAAGTAACGGGCCTATTCGTTTGGTAACAATATCATAGTTAGTAATTCAGCAGACAAATTTAAAATGCACTAATTGTTTAAAAACACGAGGAAATGCTTTGGTACGAATAGTATGATGTGTTGTTTTATAGTTTCATTCGCTTACTAACTCATTACCCTACTACATTACTACTCTTACAAACATTGATAATATTCTTGAAATCTTTCGAATTCAGCTGCATATAAACAGTTTCTTTTGGCAGACGACTTCTTTTTAAGATTCGTCAATTATTTTATTAATTGTAGTACTATGTATTAATAAAAGAGGCGACTGGCGATGCAACCATTTCGGTGATAAGTTAGCCCGGTTAGCGAATCGACATATAAATTATATATGTAATTTAATTATTGCATACCCTTCTAGCGTTCAATAGAAAATCGACACAGTAAATCACTGCGTAATGCGTAAAAAGACATTCTGATAACAATAGGCTTTCAAATGCATAAAAAAAGTGATTGCCAATCGAGCCGATTGCGCGAAGTGAACTACCAAAGCCCCTGAAATACCAGAACGGGTAGGGGACAAGAGTTCAGCGTAATTTAACCCCGACTATTACTTAGACGTGGGGAAGTTCGGGCGATCATCTGGGATGTGATCGACTGTGCAGACATCCAAATTGAGAGTGAATTTAGCAATCGATCAAACGATGATACCAAGAACATACTCGCCATTTAAAATTCGTGATAACTTAATGCCTAAAAAAGTGTAAAATACCACACTAAAAATATATAACTATTAATAGTTAAACTGGCATTTACTATTGGAACTCTATTATAATGAGGTAAAATTATGTTCTTGTCGGACTCGGATCTTCGCACACAGAACCTTCCGGAAATAGAATACTTCGCACACCGAATACATCCG
>CM062824.1:4571138-4598175 GCA_031772345.1 Himalopsyche anomala | reverse complement strand
TAGATAGTTAAATGCCAGAGAAGGTTGCAATGCCAAATGTTGACTAACTGCCAGTACCAATAGCTTTAGCTGGGTCACTTATTTCTTTTTATTTCAGTAGAGTTTTAAAATTTAATTAACTATATATGTTATTAAAGATTTCAATTAATCTCAACAGATGAACCTTTTGGTAACCTTTTTGGGTATCTGTACAAATCAAGCTATCTTCAGCGTGTCACTGTGATCACTGCATTCAGATCTATAGTAAAATTGTTAAACTCGCGTGTGGTTAGTTAGACCAGTGCTTTCCAGATTGGGAGCCGCCGCAGAACATGTTTTGTATTGAGGGCTGCGGATTATTTTTTTTCAGATTTAAGGAGCCGTGGAATGAAAAAGGTTGGGAAGCACTGAGTTAGACTATAATATCTTTATAATAGGATGATTTTGATTTGGTTTTATAAACCAAAATGGTTCAAAAGATAGGTCCCGTGCAGCTCTGTATCGGGCCAATAATATGAGGAATAAATTATTTTCTTGAACGCGTTGCGTTATTGAAGGCGGCCGTGTAAATTCGGCTGCATACACATAACGGGGGTTGTGGTGGGACACTCAACAACCAACTTGTATTGATTTTTTCTCATTAAAATTACGTAATAACGTGTGGCTGAATCACTTTGTAATTTCCACCGAAAGCTCGTGTAGCCTTAAAATTACTTAAAAATATTAAAAAATAGCTGTATGCTAGAAAATTCTTCCAAATTACAGATACAAATATCACTTTTAGGGTGTTCACTGTCAATACTTGGTGGAAAGGCATTATATTAATAAAAACACAATAATCCTTTGTACTTCATTCCACTTTATTTAATATGTCAGGACCGGTTTCGCTCATTACGAGCGATCAGTTGACGATGCTCGTAATGAGCGAAACCGGTCCTGACATATTAAATAAAGTGGAATGAAGTACAAAGGATTATTGTGTTTTTATTAAGATACAAATATTTTATGTATCTTAAATTGAGGTCAAAAATATCATTGTATTTTAGTTCTTCGCAAGAACATAATTTTACCTCATTATAATAGAGTTCCAATAGTAAATGCCAGTTTAACTAATAATAGTTATATATTTTTAGTGTGGTATTTTACACTTTTTTGGCATTAAGCTATCACGAATTTAAAATGGCGAGTATGTTCTTGGTATCATCGTTTGATCGATTGCTAAATTCACTCTCAATTTGGATGTCTGCACAGTCGATCACATCCCAGATGATCGCCCGAACTTCCCCACGTCTAAGTAATAGTCGGGGTTAAATTACGCTGAACTCTTGTCCCCTACCCGTTCTGGTATTTCAGGGGCTTTGGTAGTTCACTTCGCGCAATCGGCTCGATTGGCAATCACTTTTTTTATGCATTTGAAAGCCTATTGTTATCAGAATGTCTTTTTACGCATTACGCAGTGATTTACTGTGTCGATTTTCTATTGAACGCTAGAAGGGTATGCAATAATTAAATTACATATATAATGTATATGTCGATTCGCTAGCCGGGCTAACCTGTCACCGAAATGGATGCATCGCCAGTCGCCTCTTTTATTAATACATAGTACTACAATTAATAAAATAATTGACGAATCTTAAAAAGAATTCGTCTGCCAAAAGAAACTGTTTATATGCAGCTGAATTCGAAAGATTTCAAGAATATTATCAATGTTTCTCTTGTAAACTGAGTTAGTAAGCGAATGAAACTATAAAACAACACATCATACTATTCGTACCAAAGCATTTCCTCGTGTTTTTAAACAATTAGTGCATTTTAAAATTGTCTGCTGAATTACTAACTGTGATATTGTTACCAAACGAACAGTCCTGTTACTTATCGGCTTGCTTGCACGCTGTCTGTATCTGAAAATATTGTTTAAGTCGCTATTTTTCCATTGTAAAATGAGACTTTTAAACCTTCAAAAGCAGCCTCGAAACACCCATTTCAATAATCATGTTACAATTTTAAAAATTAAATACTGTTCTTAATCTACATTATTTATTAAGACCAGGACTGTTTTCGCTCATTGTGTACATTATCAACCAGTTTTTTGTTGTTAATGCCTTTCCACCAAGAATATTTTGGTTGTGAACACCTTAAAACTAAGTGATCATGTTATTTAAGTCTTTATATACGTACATTACAGAGCTTTCTTTTGTATATTTCGCATTCTATTATATGTTTATTAAACAAGTTTAATGAACAAAATTGTTGATTGAATATAACTTAAAGTAAAAGAAACTATAAGTAACTTTATCAGATTTACCAAAAGTATTTTTCAAATAAAGCAATCATAGATAAAATCAATTTAATAAAATCTTAATTTATTCTGAATAAATATTTTTCACAGTGTACAAATAATTAACTCGATGAAAATTGTCGTTGATAAAAATGGTAAATGACATTGGGTGTATGATTAATCGATTGAACATAATATTCCTAGCTTTACTTTGATATAACGCAATTATTCATTTAACGCACACGCATCAATCAAAATTGCATCGAAATAAGTGACAACTGCATAGATTGTGCGCTTTTCTATTTCTTTGCATCATGATGCAACTCGATGCGCGGATATGACGAATGACGAATAATGACGTTAATGGCTGCAGTTGCAATATGCCGAACAGCGGACGGATTTTATGATTACGTATGATTGAATAAATAAAGGTTAAATGCATTTTTTTCCTCGCCACCGGTAGCCATCCATCATATTCACGTCATTCTACAGAGCAGTATTAGTTTAATTTTTATATGACTCTGTATTGTTAAGCTTGCAATAAACGAAGGGTGATAATGATAAACAATACGTGGGCAACATCACACACCTACTTGTTTATATTTTAAAAGAATTTAATATATTATATTGAAAATATTTCATCGATCACTGCCATATGTCAACCCAATGTTTATACTTGCTTTCCTGTACTGCTCTAAGATACTTTTTCTCCATTATACACCAATCCTAGATTAAATTTGTTTAAGTATTTGAGCATAGTTATCTAAATAAAAGTGACGATTTTTTTAAAAAATTACAAAGCTAATGTTACGCCAAAATCTTTTATTACAAGGTAGAAAGAAACGTCCAAACGATAACAGTGTAATGAAAAGATAGTATACATAGGTAATTCAGAAAATCATGTAAAAAACTAATGAAAATACAAGTAATAAATTTGAAAAAAAAAGTAACAAATAAATTTTCATTTAAAAGATAAAAATGTAATATTTATTCAGTAACTTTTCATCGCTGACCAACAGGAAGACAAAAAATGATTTTCTTGCTTGAAACGTTTAATTAGTCGAATGTGTTTGAATCCATTGAAATCTTCAATTTTCAATTATAAAATATATTGTTCTGTCTATTATGAACAAAAAAAGTCGTGCAAAAAAGTATCAAATGCATATTTGAAAATTTTAATAACCAATGTAAAAGAAATTATCGTCTTTCCGTTTCGCGTATCAGATATAATATTTTAGGAAACCAAATGAAAAAGACGTTTTCAAACCTGGGTATAATGTCATCACAGTAAAATAGACAACGTGGTGTTATTCACTGTTAATTTTACTAGTTCTAGTAATTTTTTTCACTGTACTAGTAACGCTGTTTTAATGTACGACAATTCTCATTTGATTTTATTTTTCCATTGCTGTGTACAGTATACACCAGTGATGCACAAACGCGGCCCGCGGGCCGCATGCGGCCCTTTTTGAATTTTGTGGCGGCCCTTAAATCTCTTTCTCAAACATACTTTTTTCACGTAAAACATTTATTAAACAAATGTAAGAAAGCTTTTTCTTCAATGAAGGAGAATAAATCGGTTCATAGAAACAGGCTTACAAATATTATGTCAAAATAAAAATAAAATAGTTAAAAATTAACAAAGACCAATAACGCATTAACGTATGATTTGCATATAAATGAAACATAAATATTTCACAATGAAACGATTTTTATTAAGCACGTACTCATAATCCTTTTTTTGCATGGCTTATTTATTTTCGAAATAACACGGTCAAAATGATATAATGGAACTTAATATTCACTTGATCTTTTTTACACGATTTTAAGGCTGTTTTACATGGAACGTACATATGTTCTGTATAAAAAAAGGATTGAGCGTACTTTAAATCATTTTTTTCTTTGCGGCCCGAAGCCACGATAGTTTGTTTTATGCGGCCCGCTAGAAGGTAAAGGTTGTGCATCACTGGTAGACACGATATTTACAAGACAGAATACTAGCAAGGAAATCGTAAATTCATACGTTCATCTCACCTAATAAGTTATTATATTATTAAATAAATTACCGACTTAGAAACACATCTACAATTTAAGTAAGAAATCAAATAAGTAACCACTCCTATTTTATAAATCTAAATCAAAGCGCATAACGGTTTGATAGAACAAACCACTGCCATATCAATTGACAGTTAATGTTCAAATGAATGCACCTACATATTGCATTGTTTTTTTCGAATGTCAATCAAGCTTAATGTTTTAATATGATTTATAGTGGACGGATTTCCGGCGTTAGTTTTGTCTCATCTGCAATACTGTCATATCAATCTATCTTTTTTAGATTTTTTTTATTATTACTCTAAAGCTTAGTTTAATTTTGAATGACACTTCTACTAATGACGTTTATGTATTCCTGTTAATTTGGATTTGAATTTTGTCGTATTTAACGTATGCACTACAACTAGTTTACTTCTATCTGATACGTATGTCTATTTGATTGAGACTCTTGCAATGGCTATTAGAAGTTTTACGATAATTCTCTTTATTTATGAGAATGCTTAAACATACATCAATTCAGAAATAATTTGATTCTCGAAATTATACAATCTTTTCTGTAGCTGTAAAAACTAAAATGAATACATCTAGCATACAATATGTTTTCCTGTTGATTCTACAAAATAACATTTTAAGGCGTTTACAAAGTATCAATGTATTTCAATCAACCATTAAAATGGAAACTACCCTTTCCTATTTTCGAGATAATAACGTAGATTATTTTATTATAAATATATCATCCATTCCTTAACTATCTTACAACCTTATCAAAATCTATCTTCCCCGATAACTATGATAAAATGAAGATAGAATATCTACCAATATAATTGTAAAAAGTACTCTTGAACGGTACTTTTTTAATTGATATATGTATACTGTTTCACGGAAGATTTATGAAACTTTCCCATTGGTTGCTTGAGTAGATATACTACATATTTACCCGTCGAATGAAAATTAATACTGTTGTAATTTTAAGATACTGTTATATTTACTGAACATTTTAAGTTTGAAAACTTCTAAGTCATCAATATCTGTTCGGAAACTATAGATTAAAGGTATTATGATAATCTGTCTCTTGCCGTAATAATATCGTTATTGATAATGCTGTTAATCACTTGTTTGTTGATCTTAATTAATTCCCTAAGCATCCAGATTAATCACAAGGATATTCCGAATCGATAGATATTATATTACAACTCGCATTTCACATTATTGAAGATTCGACTATTGTTATGTAAATATTTTATATAATGTGTTTACTTACGTTCCTACAAAGGATCTTACTTTGCGTTGGGCCTTGAGGTTTCACTTTCATTACATTACCAACATCCAGTGCTATCATTTTTAACTCAATTAATTATTAACTTTCAAAGAAACTAATATCAGGTGAAAATAATGTATTTCATATTATTTATAACTAAACTTCGTTTAAATGACATTAATGAACATCAAATTTTCACGTGTTTTTCTTTTTATTTCGTATGTTTTCTTAATAATTGGTAACGATTTCTATAGTTGAATTGAAAAAATATTTTTCCAAGGAAAGAAGAAACTTCGATGCTACTTTATTATTGTTTTAACTGCCATTTTTTATGTTTTGTTCACTTTTCTCTATATTAATTTTGAACTTATTTCTTTTACTCGTGTTGTTTTCATATTATTATTTATAATTAATTGTAGAATAATGGAAAGATAAATTAATAGGGTAGTACATTTTGTGTAGAGGTTTTTATTTATTATTTTTCTTGAATTTATAAAACAATTTTCTTTCCACAAACAGTATTCTCATGAATAATTATAATTAGAAATTATATACTAGAACACGCGTTGTTGTTTCTATGACTTTGCGAACAGCGACTTATCTATGTATATTGAAACTTACCTGCGCTAGACTTCGTATATACACGAAAATCTTGCCAACATAACATTTCACGTGTGGCACTGGGCTTATTAGCTGTACTCTAAACATCGACCCATTCAAATATAACATTATAATATAAAATTTCAACCTTTACGGCTATATAGCTCATGATGAAACAACACCTCGTATTCTACACTAGGAGACGATAACATATTAAGTATACATAAATTCCGTACTTTTTCGTAATCCATCACTCTACAAATGTTCATCAACCAAACGTAATTTAAGCACAATCTTCAAATGTGTTATATCTATTTGTGAAAAAGTAATATTTCATTTATAAAACTAACAATAAATACATTTAACCGCATTGCTTTAAATTGGAAACAAATAGTTATAATATTTTTTGTGATGCGAGATTTCGCTTGTTCGTATGTTCTTATCGTTATAAAACTAGATATATCAATTTTGACAAAGTTGTGGGATGCGAAATATTGTTTTTCGTAACCGATATACATATATAATTATGTCTTACACCCACTAGTTTCGCGTATTGATCTTATTATTTTATTTTTATCCCGAAATATATTAAGATACGTTTTTACTTGTATTCATTGAATTATAATCCGTATCAAACGCTTCAAAATTAGTAATGTCGATGAATAGTTGAATGTGAATATGTATGTGAATGTAGATTCACAATTAAATCAGACAATAATAATTATATTATTAAAAAAACACATTAATAACTAAGTTATATTCTTAGTTTTTTATACATACACAATTGTATCATTAATTATAAATATACGAGTGTAAATTTAATATTCATTTACCGTAAAATAAATCTCGATTCCGATTTCGCGGCACGTCAGAACCCCTTATTCTCCAGAGCACCTAAACTAATCCAGAATTCGGATGACGTCACGCCCTGATTATCCGCTAAACCTAGTTACCCAACTAGGAAGACAATTCAAAATCATTACGTATAATAAATTAATATCGATCTTCGCCCCCTTCGGTAATTCTCAAGTTGGTTTTGATGGGTGCATCGTACCCGGTGTGTGAGCCGAATTAGCCACGTGGCTTGATAAGCAATAATCGCTGGGGTGATTTGATACTAGCGAATCCCATGTTATTATTTAATGCAGTGACTTTCAAAATGTCCTTATACCTAACTCATCCGTGATAACGAGTTTACATTATTGATATGTGCAAATTGCAAAGGCATAGAATTCAATTAAGCATCAAATTAATTCCACGCTTTAGTCATTAATTTGAGACATCAAATTTCATTTACAACATCAACAAAACATTACGAAGCCGATTTGCAATAGCGAAACAATTTTACATGATAAATAATTAACGATTAAAATTGAAAAGAAAAGGGTACAATTTTTAATCAATGTCCATTCCCAATTGTGGAGTATATGGCCAACTAATTGAGGTATCTCAACATTGTTACGATTGTTACTCAGTCGCTCAACCTCTGTTTTTCTAAAGAAAGTAGTAGGGATAGAAGGATGAGGCTATGACAGGGCAGGACAGGTTGTTAACTATAATCGTTCTCGCTTCGCCCAAACATCCACGCCTTTAAACAGAAATCGATGTATCGATCGAAAAAATGCTGTTCGTATTGGTACTCGAACCCGTGAGATATCCGGCTCGGAAGCCAACAACGCGTATTACCTTATAACAGTGGAGTTCTACCAAGTAAATGCCAATTCAATCCAGTATTCAAATGTATTCAAATTTAAATATATTTTTTAACCATGTCCACTCTCAATATGTAGCATATTAACTAATAATAGATCATCAACAAAAATGGTTGTTGTTTAGTTACTTATCTTCTATGTTTTTTTAAGAGATCTATAGATGGGTCTAGAAAGTGGCATTGTGTTAGCTACTCACTCTCCATATGTCCTGTTGTAAGGAACAGATAGTTACTTTAATTAAACATAACATACATGTTTTAAAAATACAATGTAAATAAACACGCTTGCGTTAAATTCAATCAAAACTAATTACGTTGTGATTTCGTCTCAAAAAATAATACATCATTTGTATTTAATTTGTTTCATTACAGTTGAGAAACTTTAATATAAGGGATGAACACCATGTTTCTCGGTAATAGGATGCGATAAACTTACACTGTCATAACTTCCTTCTCTGTTCTGCAATGCTTATAATAATGGGCTTTTTTCCTCGTTATAGTTCTAATAAGTTTCGTCAAGGCTGTCGAAAAACTATAAGCTAGTAGATTTTCAAAGCTATTACTATTTCCTTGGGCATAATTCTGCTTTATACACATTAATGTTTTATTATTTTATGAACATAAGACAGCATGAAATATAATTGTGTCTTTATCGGCCATTATTGAGTTGATCTTATAATTTCTTCCGAATAAGTTCTAAATATATTCGCCTTATTTATTATTAGAATTGGTTCTGAAAACAATTTACTAATAGTTGTTTTTATGGAAAACAATGGTTTTTACATGACTTCAAGATTAATCAATGAATACGTTTTGTACTTACCTGAGAGTATAATATTGAAGAAGTTCAACATTTTAATTACCATAACAATATCGAAATAAATATATTATGTGAGCCATTATTAGATACGAACACAGCTACTCCTTTTTGATACTTGCAATGTATTCTGAAATTATGTTAGACTCTTTTCAGTAGTCAATTTATACGTAAAAAAAAACCTTTATTTTTAAAAAGTTATAGTCTTCAGGTTTTATATGGAAATTTATGTGATCTATTTACTAGACATGACATTGAATAAGTTCGCATACTATTGTGTCTTTAATTGTAATTATTTATTATATTAATCAAACCATTTTTAGCGATCTTTTAAAGATGTTAAACCAGGTCTCTCGAGATCGTTAGTGCAGGCTTTGTGATTAATAATTTATTTTTTAAGCTTGATAATATATTGAATTATTGTCAGAAACTAACAGAAAGTAAAGAAGAGTTTGATATTTAAAATAATATCTTATTGCAGGTCTCCAAAATGTATCGATGATGATATTATCTTCATTTGCAGATAGTATGTATTCCTTCTAGTTTTGCATAAATTTGCCGTTTTTGACGGTTGTATCCATCGGATTATAACCGTAGCGTGTTTATTATCCTTATTACATTAAGCCTGGCGTTACCACTATCCTTCGCCGTCTTCAATACAACTTATCAATAAGTAATATAGCTTCAACAAGGATATTCCTGCGACGAAGGAGGAATAAATTTACATACAAATATTAATATTGACCCAGTTGCTCACACCGACCCGGCGGACGCCATTATTTAAAGCCTTAATCTCACGATTAATTAGCCCAAAAAATAAATCAAAATTTTGATTTAGAAGTATCGGAGTAATTTATTGCTTCGTACACAGCAACTGCATACTCGCCTTGTTGATTAGTTTGTTTTTTTTACTAATATCCATGACCATGTGCTCTTCTTAATTGATACTATATTAGAAATGACTTGTACAAACAGTCAATCCACGTGTCAATACAAATAAAGTATTGATACCAGCTACTCACGGTGAATTTTTCAGTAGTTACCACGTATAACAACATAAATGTTTACAACAATATTTATACTTGATAAAATAGAAGAATTAAAAGCTAGTGTTAGTTAGCTAGGTGCTAGTACTAGGTCAGCGACTGGTGTAGGAAGGCAGAGGACCTTGCTGAATGGAGAATTGATGCGGCTGAGGTTCACCATAAGGTGTAACGCTAGAAAAAGAATAATCTTATAATAATTACACTAACGATTTTACTATGATCTAATTGATAATAAGTACATAATAAAAATCTACCAACTAAAAGTTAAGCATTCATATTTTTTATGATTATTCTTATTGTTTGGGGTGTATAGGTCGAATTGGCTTACTTGCTAGAATTTCATCACAGTAAATTTAAAAAAAACTGCAAAGTATTTAAGTAGTTATATTATTAATAATATAATATTATCGAAAAAACTACCATAACAATGGCGTTAATCGAAATCGCTATAATCTATAATATTGTTGTAGTTATTATGTTTTTTAACCTTATTATTAAGGTTTTTATAATTTCCGAAAATCGCAATGGATAGTTTAGTATAAGTAACAGTTGTCTTAACAAGGTATTTATTATAAAGAAACGTCAACGTTTTACTAATTTAAGGTAACGTGCTGTGCGTGACCGAAATTAAATCCTTATACGTACATTCTGCGATTATTGCAAGTGTCATGAATTTTTTAAAATTCGTTTTAAACTTCAACGAAGTAATTCCGGCTATGTTAATAATTGAGACACAGCCTTTATGCGTTACTCGGAATTAAAATATAAAAGCCCCTGCCGTTGCCGCTCCCTACCCTCTGAAAACAACGGCTTACATTAAACTCCAGCCCCATTAAAACACCCTTTGAGAAGATTATAACAGCTATCGAAAATTGTTGAATGATAATGGGCAAGTATTAAAATTATATGACTGCTTCCGGCCACATCTCTTACCCAACAAGTGACTGAGGAGCGGGACAGTTTCGCGAGCCTTTTAGGGATCCAACTTTCAAAGCTCAGTGTTAATGCCTGAAAGCTGTAGAAAAAAAACCGAATAATTAACAGTCTTAATAACAAAAAAGTAAACATTACAATATTAAAATAAATTTGCTTTTATTTTATTTCATTTCTCTACATTTTTAAATTGTTAAAACAGTTTGTTTTTATATCAATTTTCTCGTCCATAATAAATATTCTTATGTCAACAATTACACATTTTGTAAGCGATATTAGTTATCAACTGAAAGATGCGGACTATTTATTTTCCGAATAATTGTTAAGAGCCTGTCGGTTAATCTTTCCTTTGTATACAAACTAATTTTAAGTAGATGATATAAAAATAATTTGATCCAATGTGCGACTGCACTGTTTTTTTAATGAAACGCTGAAGAAAAATCAGATGAACCTAAATTAATATTTGTATTAATTAATATTATTCAATATGCCAAACCAGTTCTGTATTTTAATTTAAATGATAAACTTCAAACCTCGATATTTTATGATAATTATTATAACAGAACATGGTGCATTTATTCCGCTATGACAAAACTAAAGTTTGGAATTAATAAGGAGGGACAATTGCTTGTATTTTTTATCTACATTAATAATAATAACCGATTAAAGTAAATGGTGTAAAGTGCCAAACTGGTACAATAAATATAACTTTTGCGTCATTCCAGGTTAAAAAAAAAATTGCAAGAATCTCGTGTTCTTATTTACTTTTTGTTAATTTTGTTACTTACCAATTTTTGCCAGTATGATGTCGATATATGTATGTCCATATCCATGTATTGTAGATAAATTGGTTTTTTTCCGTGATGGTAATCTATGGGCAATCAAATTTTATTAAATAATCAAAAGCTGTTTTTTCATTTGCATGCGTTATGTAGAAAAACAAAATGCGTGTGTAATCGACTTTCTATACAATTTATTGTATTTCGAAAACATTTCCAAAAATATGCATAATTCAATTTAAAAACAGTAATCTATTTCCCATTACTCGAAATAGGTTAACCGAATCTATTTAAACTTTCGTCGTAAATAATATTTCGAAATCTGATTAAAAAAAAAACATCGCGCTTTAAAAAAAAATGGCATCTATTTAACGAAACAGCAACTCTGCACGCCGTCCGGTCCATAAAAAAGCAAATCACTCGAACGAAATTATACCGATCTCATTACGAGATATGTGATAGAACAATATTTTTGATTGCCCTATTGTAAATAAATTGTAGTTAGCTATAAAAATGTTCAATCAAATCATTCCCACGCCACAGAACAGTGCGTCGATCAGATAAACAAATGTTTTCCAATCAATACACTCCTACCTAAACACGCACTATACAATATTGTTATGTCCAAGTATACAGGGTAGTTTTAAATACAATATTATCTCGTTTGTTTCTGCTGGCAACATTGTATTAAATACAAATCTTAATAATTGTGATCATCTATCTATATTCTTTATTCAAAACTACTTCATATATTGCGTTATTTAGATTATTGAGATTAATGACATCTAGTGGTGAAATTTGACATTATAATGACAGATGACAAATTAATACAATTTTCTTTTAGTTCTTAACCAATAGTGTTAATGTTGCATTTAAATCTAATGTTATTATATTTTAAAACTGTTAAATTGGTTATTGAATTAAGGTTTTTCTGAGACAGGATTTTCTAATATGAAACATTTTAATTTTTATCCTTTTACGAACTAAAAATTCATTATATTCTATCTATAACTTATAGAAATAAAAACAACTTAATACACGTTATAAAGCTTGCTAACGTAAGATTTAAAATTCGTTCGTGCTGAAAGAAACTAGTTGTTTTAATGTATTGTGGTTAATATATGTGTATTATTAATTTGTTTTCAACGTAAATAATGAAGTTGGTACAAGATCTATTATTATAGATTTCATTTTTGAAGTTCAGATTTATCTTATTTATAAGTTTTTTCAACATTTAATTTAACACAAGTCGAGCGATAACTGTAAGCAAATAAATTTACATAAACACCCTTATTTTACCGTCAGCTTAGATTTATAAAAGCCCCTGTTGACATATAATATTGTTTGTGTGATATTTTCTCACACGCGCATACTGGAAATTTTATGGGCGTCATTGTGATATTATATATTTTGATATCGGCTGTAAAAAGTTAAATTGATCAGTTTACAATACTGCAATTGTATGTAGCAAGTGTTATGTATAATATAGTATGATTGGGACTGCATTTATCCGGCAATAAACATGTTGATATTTTTTTAATCAGGGAATCAGTTGCCAAATAAAAAAGATGAATATTAAAAAACAAAACCTTTGCTTATTCATTTAGATTTTTCTAAATTGACTCATTTATTAATTGTTATTATAAATTTGTCCCGTATCTTATATTTCAAACAAATTGTCAGCGTAAATGGGAAAATCTATAAAATACGTATTCGAAAAGGTACCATAACGATACAGCTTTTTATCAACATAAAAGCAAAAGTATGTAATAAAATATTCACATACAATTTAAGCCTTCGTTAACTAAAGTGTTGGCAAAAATGCAATCCGTTCCGAGCACTTTTTTATTTATTTGGCAATAAAATTGATTCATGAATTTTTCATGCAGGCAACATTATTTATTCTGCTCGCCATATATTTTGAATATAGAAAACAGCCGTATAGTAAGGTGATGTTATTCGCGCACGTCAAGGTAGTTTTTAACAGCTTGACTCCATGCAGCTGGCTATAAACATAAAACCGAATTTTTGGTTATTTTGTCTAGTCCATAAAATGAAAAAATGCGTCTCTAGGCGCCGTGTACTGAAAGCGGTCGCCAACATCACACATAAACATAGCCATGATATATTTAGATGGAAAAATTGTTCCACGGTATCAAAAATATTATCCCATTTAAAATCATCGCGGAAATGTCGAATCAGCATCTCTATACATCTATAACAGGGTCAAGGGTAATGTTATGATTTAACAAACCTTATATATCGACTTTGGAAAGGAAAAAGGACGTAACCCTCAATTTTCCAAAACAGCTTTTTTTCGATAATCACAATGTATACAACTTGACACACATTCTATCAAAAGGATGGAAGCTGAAAATGCCGAATAAGTATCTAAAATTAGCTTTTAAGTTTGAAAAAGATGACCTTGTAAAAGATGATTGTCTTTGTTTATTAATCCATAGCTTTATTCATGTTAGATAGTCCATCCATATTTTGGCGCTATAAATACTTTTTTGTATTTACGATTTCATTCATAACATTATTGTATTTATTTGACAAAATGTTAAATTTCCTTTGTCTGAAATAAAAAAGTTATGACTAATTTAATTGATCACTTTTAGGGCATTCACTGGCAATACTTGGTGGAAAGACATTATATTAAAAAAAACACAATATTTATTTGTAGTTGATAATGCTCGCCATGAGCGAAACTGGTCCTGATCTAAATAAAAGCGGAAACAAGAACATAGGAATATTGTGTTCTTCTTCACTAATTTAATTAATTAATTAAATAAATGTAATTCAAATAAAAACGAAAACTGTTCTGAATAACTGGTTGAATAACGATAGAATTTTATTCGCTTTATACTCAACGAGATGTGTCGTTCTTCACTGTTAATAATTTCCTTTAGTTCTTTTCGCTCTATGAAAAGGCAATATTTTATCTCTCATATCTACAAAAGTATATTTCACTTGCGCCTTAGGGGCATGTTTCTTCTTGCTTCCATGAAATATTCTACGGAAACATTTCACTTAGGTATATTTTTTGGAACTGCCTCGGCAATAAAAAAAACACATTACTCCGCCATGTTTGATGCTAAAAAGACAATTTCAATATCAATCGACCTTGACCCAGTCAGTACGAACACAACCTCAATCTAAAACAGTTAAGATTATGTTATAACTTATTTTCAGATTTGACTATTTTGTTTACTATGTGAAATGTTTAAAATACACACACACCTTCAAAATGACATTTGTAACTAACTAATATTTTCTGACAATTTAAAAAAAGCTTGTAGTTTTTTTTCAATTGTTTCTTTGTAATTTATCGTATTCTATCCTATCTATGAACAGGGCGTATCGAGAGCGATTAGATAACCACTAGTCCTGTACTAGCCCTTTCCTTCTATTCCTACTATCTTTGGAAAAAGAGAGGTTGAGCAACTGAGTAACAAGCAGTTCTAGTAGAAACACTTCTGTTGAGATAAACTCCATTAGGAGTCCATATACTTCACATTGGGAGCGGACATGGTAAAAAAAATCAAATTCGAATATGTTTTCAAATATTAATTAAAATTTGTATATTAATCTATTTAACATGTTTACTTACATATATTCCTCATTCACCCTTTTTGGAGGCAGCACTTTTCTTCGGAAGACAACTTACCATAAATTTACATAAATTACAGTTAATATTAATAAGTTTTATATAAGATTCAATATATCTTAATAATGCCATCTTTTCTCTCCTGGATTAAGCAGGTCATGTTAAAATAATTGAGTACAATCGTCTTCTAAAATGTGCATTTCCTTGCATACATTTCATCTGCGTTATAATCGTGCACAAGTTCAGTCAATTATAAAGCACTCCACGAAATTGGACGTCACTCCGCCGTACCGACTCTCAACCCGAAACTCGAATAGAATAAATTGATTAAAATAAACGAAAATCAAATTTGTGATTGCACTCAGAACAAACAGTGCGAGCGTCGCGTCTGGTAACTTTGCGTAAAATCAGCGATTCCATTATTTTACATAGGCGATTGCAATAAAGGGAAAAGCTGCCGATTCATTTCGCCTCCGCAAAAGGAAACGATCGAACCCTCAGTGCAAACAATCTTTCCCGACTTTGCACTTATTTTTGCGTCTTAATTTTGCAATCCCTCAATCCCGAATAACCGATATAGCTACGAGACTCGCAATTTGTCCACGGTATACAAACTGTGGATGGATAATAATATCAAAAAACTGCTACACTTAGGCAAACAATACATATTTAATTGATTGAGTATGCAATACTGGAATGAAGACAATTTTGTATTTATTTTTGTATAAAACAACCAATAATTCAAAAAAATATATATAGATATCTGTTTTAAAATCAACAGCATTATTTTATTACGTATAGTTCTGGCTAGTATACACGTCTCAGTTTGACAATAATTGATAGGCAGATAAAATACGCAAGAAATAACTTTGATTTTCTTAAGAAAATTAAAAATAAATTTCACAATAAGTTATATGTTCATTCACCTCTCAATTCGTTATCATAATATTTATTATCTTTTTCATTTCTCGGTGGCACTCTAAGCTTTTTAAGAATGTACGTACGTATATATAAAGAAGAAACTTAATTTAGTCCAAATGTCGAGCTCGCTGCGACAGGTCATCCGCATCTTTACCTATGTAACTGTAATGAATATTTTTTAAATTTTTAGTTGAGTATAGATATATTTTTTTTACTTTATTTATTATTTGTGATTTAATTGTACTAATACTGTTGAACTTGTTTATACAATCTGGCGAACAAATAAATAATAAATTTACTTTTATACTTTTTAGTGGCACTTTACAAATTCACTAATGGTGAAATATTGTACTGTTGGTCGTTTTGTTGATCCACTTTTTCATTACTGAATATCATTCCGATACATTGACAAACTATTAATAGTAATATTTTTTTCCTATTCTACATTGTTATTTAAAATGAACAAAATTAAATCAATTGAAAAAATATTTTCTAATATTAATAGGCGTTTCCTATTATCATTGTCCGTCCACTCACGAATAATCATATTTCATGTATAAAAGATGAACTATTAAAAAATCGCTCATCTCGCGGGACTTGTTTGATGTTCATAGGTCTTAGACGATATGTAAAGACTTTGATGAGGGAATATAGCGCTCATGAAATATGTATTACCGCAGGGCTTCTCAACTGCCACCTTCTAGTAAGCTTATTGAGATGATCCACCATTTTTTCGTACTCGACTTATTTGAATAGCATTAAAGACCCTGCTGTTCGCTTTAAAGCATCTGATATTCATGTCATATTTCTTTTCAACACTTCTATCTGTATAATCTTATTTCATATGCAAAATCTAGAATGTATCAATCCTTATTTTTTATTCCTTAAGAGTGAAATTAAAACGATAAATTGCCGATGCGATAAACATTTTGAATCTTTAAATAACTTGAGAGATAAACTCTTGGAAAATATAACAATCACAGACTAACTCAAAAAGAAATTGCTTCACAAATGTCCATACCCAAAAACCCAATCACAAAATATATTTTGCCATGCCATGACCTGACATCTTTTAACCACATAACATATAGTATCATACCATTTAATCATTCATAGATAAGTAAAATATGTTGTACACTCTTATTTTAACACGGTAAGTTTTACAAAAAATCGTGTAAAAAAGTGATAGAATTCATTAAAAAATTGAAAATTGATTCCCTGATTTAAAAAATAAATTGTCATTAGAAAAAAGAACAACATTGTGATATAGAATATCGTGTTAAAATAGATAATAATGAAGACCCATTAAGTATATTACACCAAATTTTATTCATGATATTTATTTTAATTAAGAAAAATATTACTAGTCATCGCTACTTAATTATATATGGGGACTTTTATGAGGAACTGGACATGAATTACTTTCAAGCTTTTTTTCGAAATTACCGTCTTGTGTTGTTGAATTTTTTGTTATCAGGAAATCCGTTATTCGCTTCTGTGCTTTTTTTTTGTTTCTGGGAATAGAGTAATAAACAACAATTTACAAATAATTTGTGTAAACATACCGTTTCCGTTCTTTTTAGCGGACTGCGTTATTTCAAAATAGCGTAAAAGAAAAGTTGCCAATAAATTCCGTTTGAGTGAAAAAATCTTTGTTAAAAATAGTGATTATCGACCCTTGTAAATATGTACATATGAAAGTCGATGAAAGCCATTGAATTGGACAAAAGTTTTCCTTTTATTACCTTATCCATAAATCAAAAACAGGTCGATTAACAAGTGTCAAAATTGTACCGATCTAGTCACCGTGATTTTGGTTTCTTGCATAATTTCGTTAACTTATAGAAGTTATTTTCTTTCTTTAATATTTACCAGTATTCATAAAACTTAATATAAATATCAAACAACAACTCTCAACTATGCTGGCTTCTAAAAAAACATTTATCCTACTTGTGCCTACTTATCTCACGACAAACGTCTCTTCAATTTTTGTTCGCCGTTTTCCTCTTGCACGCCGACGTGGAAGTTTCAAGAACCACTGCCCTTTTGGGCGGCAGTCCGCAGCACGTCGGTCAAACAGTTCCAGTATTTACCGACCGGACGGTGGCTGTCATTTAGAGAAACGGCCACAAAAATGTATAAAGTACACATTTCGTATACCTATATACGGTAAGTAAGTAGATCCGTTCGCCCAAGGAAAGCCTGGCGCTTTATTTTTATTTACCGTACCCTCTTTAAGAGTTACGTTAGGCTTTCATCAAAGAATTATTCACGAATGAGTTGACGTAAAAACATCTCACATTAAAGAACGACTCTTCTTTTATTTGATTTCGAATAATCACTGTCTCAAGTTAAAAGCTTTGAAATATCGACTGTATTAAAGAAAAACTTCTACAGTTTCTCTTAAGTGATCTTGTATCGTTTATTTACACATAAATTTTGGTTTATATACACCTCATTCTCTTTTATCAGGGTTTATTTTTACACGGTGTTATGTTATGAAACTTATGTTTCATTTATCTATATTTTTTTTTCACAATTGATTTTTACATGTAACGTATCCCTCGTTTAAAAATATGATTAAATGTACTTATTTTTATCCTTTTATAATCAAATATAGCTTTAAACACATTTACATATGTCTATTCAATTATATTTACTGTTTTTCGCGAGATCGTAATTAATCGAAAACGTCGTTTAATAATGTACTAAGATTTTTTTTAAATTATTTTATATTTTTCTTATTTAACTTAATTGATATCATTTTTTAATCATGTCCGCTTTTACTGTGAAGCATATTGATTCTTAATAGAGTGTATCTTAGTAGAAGCTTATTACTCAACCTCTGTTTTGGAGAGAGTAGGGATAGAAGGACACTACTAGGACAGATCTAGTGGTAAGTTAATCGCTCTATCTGCGCCTCGTTTTAGCAATCGGACAGATGAAAGGGAATTTTAGACATCACAATCATCTATGCCTTTGAACATATATCCATCGATCAATCAAAAATTTGACCCGCCGGAATAGGGATTCGAACGCGGGAGCATCACTGTATAACGATGTTAAGCACTCAACTAACCCGACCCAACTTATTTTACTACTATCGCATTGGCAAATATAAATACTTTGTACGATCAGTTAGTAGATCCAAAGGAATCTGGTAATATTGTTGATAGTTATTACGGTATCAGGCCATCGTCAGTACTGAAATTACTCTATGATCTGGTATACATTTGGTTTGGCAGCATACATTTTATACCCAGAACTCCAGATATATTATAAAACATACATATTTTTTTACATCGTCATAAACATGTAACTGGTACGTAACAGTTATTTGTTTCAAACGATAGCATTTCTGGATCTTCAATTGGGAAATACGTTTTAATTAACTAAACTTTAGGTTTCGCAGAAAGCAGTTCTATTATTATCCCAAAGTTTACATCATATAACAGCCCTTATTGCCAGTGGTGGGGTAACCGAAGAAATATTTATAAAACTTCGAGATTCATTTATTGAAAATATCACCCATCATTCGTCACAATATATGGTAGATTAGTTCTAAAAACCGTTTGAACCGTCTGAAAATAATATCTGTGGGTGAAGAATAGTTTAAAACATTACACTCTTCATTTATTGATTTGGCATTTACTTGGTAGAACTCGATTTTAATAGGGTAAAAATATCAACGTATTTTAGTTCTACAGTTTTTTAATAATAAATAATAATTTTTCCTAATTTACCTTGAAAAATCCCATATTGCTTATTGTTTTTCGAAACACTAAAGCCATAGTTAATAAATTTAATGTAATATAATTAATAATAAATATCAGTTTAAATTATCCTAATTAATGTTTTTAAAAACCCCAGACTGCTTATCGTTCTTTGAAACACTAGAATCACATTTAATAAGTGCAATATTGTAATTATAATTTGAATTAGTATGTTAGAGTGAATATTATGATGCTTTGTGTATCTCTTCGGAGCCAGTATATATAGCTGAGCAAAATTTACGTTTAATCATAGTTCTGACGATGGCGAAAGCCGAAATAGCTATCAACGCATAAAATATTAAAAAAACTGTAGAACTAAAATACGTTGATATTTTTACCCTATTACAGTCTTCATTGGTATTTATATTACGTGTTCATAAAAATCTAAATCCATGTAAATTGATATATCATTAAATATTGAAAATGTAAATATTGGTCGCGTCTTGATGGCGCATGTTTTAGTTTTCATGATTCAATATTTGCTGGAATTTAGACATTCTTTTCCGTCCTACTTTCCGGTCGAAACTGAAGCAAAAAGTGATATATAATGTTTATTTAATTATAACCATTTTTTATAATTTAAGATTTCGACTGAAGGTGCTTGGTGGAATTTCAATATTAAATTTGAATCATTCAAATTATGTACACTCCCACAGATTTTGTCACTAACGACCCGGGTTTCGCCTTTCGGCATCTTCAGGCGTTCAAGCGCACGGATGAACTTGAACTGTCAGTTCAAGTTCATCCGTGCGCTTGAACGCCTGAAGATGCCGAAAGGCGAAACCCGGGTCGTTAGTGACAAAATCTGTGGGAGTGTACATAATTTGAATGATTCAAATTTAATAACCATTTTTCTTATTATACTTCGGCAGTGGGAATTTTTAGACATTACAAAAAGTCATGCCTTCAAACAAAAAATCAATTTAAAAAATGCTGTTCACACTAGGATTTGAACCCGTTCGGAGTGATCATAAAGTGCAGCATGAAAGCCAACAACGTTGATCACTGTGCCATGGACCCGGGTGTAATGAGAGTTATCCTTTCTTAAAAAATACCTTAATCTCTCCGAAAGAAATAGATGTTCAGCAACATGCAATTCTCGTAGAAAAAAGGTTTGCTTAGACACCTTCAATAGTAAACCATTCGTTCAATAATGGGAGAGGGCTAAGATTAAATAAAATAAAAATATTTACTCATTTTTGGTGATAATTCAGTAAAAATTCAGGCCGGCAAGTCACGATATTTGTAAGCGGGTCGCATTTCTATTATGAACTTTGATCCGCATCTTCTTGTTTAATCCTTGCACGCCACTGCTCACTCCTTCTCCAATAATGCCGGCTTGAGTAGGTAGATATCGCTTGAGCCGATTAAATATAAAGCCAACCGCAGTGGCGTATCCAGTAGGGTCAAGTTAATTCGACCCTTCCATAATATTTAATGTAGTGGAATCATTTGAGATTATTTTTCAGCGAAGAAAATAACATGCTTAGAAAATTATCACTTGATTATTGAAATATGGTTTTGCGAATGTAATCGCATTGCTACGGATAAGTGACTTGGAATGATGTGTTTATCCTAGAAATTTTGCCCCCATAGACTTTTTAAATACATCTTTACTCTAACATTAAATTTTAAATATACAAGTCTTTCATTTTTAAATTAACTGTCGTTAGAATACTTCATCATTAATTAATCTATGAACTTTATATTGCAATATAAACGTATGTATAACTTAATAATTGCATGCTGATTGTTTTGTAACGACTTAATAACAATGACAGACCAAGAAAATCATCTTGTTACTCAATCACATTCTCATTGAACTTATGAAAAGGTATTGGTTAACGGAAGCAGATAATTAACCAAACATTATATCTTAGTTTCCTGTTTTGAAGTCCGACTGTAAAACAGTACGATATGAATTGATAAAATATACACGACATTTGTCGATCTAGAAATAATATCTGTAGCACATACCGTTATCTTTACTAGTATTAGTTTATGTGTCTTTTATAAGTATACAAATATTAATATAGTTACGAAGACACGAGATTATATCGAGGAAATAAAGCCAAAATAGCTATCAACTAAATTATATATATATAAAAAAAATACATTTGTATTTTTGACATTATCATTTTAGAGTTCTTCTAAGTTATTAATAATTCAATCAATAAACACCAAAATATATTGTACGGTATAAAATAAGACTCAACTATATTGTAGTATCATTATGTCTGTTAATATTGTATGAGTTTTTCATTAATGGATCTTTTCGTCAATTTTCGAGCACTCCACTGTCAAGCTGGTTGTATTGCGGAATAAGTTTAGCAACTGAAAGCTCCCGTGTTTACTCTACTCGTATCTGTTTACAAAAAAAAAGAGCAACCACTGTGGAACTTTCCCAAAGTTTAATATCTGATGGCACGGTTTCTCGCTGAGGGTAATACTTACTTACCTACCCCTTGCACTCTTTTATATTGATTTGTTTTCTCCGAGTTTGCATCGCCGCACGTCTGCCCAGAGGACGTGACATGAAAAAAACAAATTTTTCTTTCATTTTGTATGTGAAAAGTGATTTTTCATTTCAGATATTTTAGACAGGTACCTGCGCGAATATTGCCTCAGTCTCGCATGTAATCACTCTTCTTCTTCGCGTGGCGCTAGAATTTCTCTTTTTTCTTTGACGGAATGCTATATTATGATAATTTTCGACCTTGTAAAATACTATATATGCCTCTCTTTGTCGGTAAAGTGTACACGGGATCCAGTGCTTATTGCCCAACATCATTTTTTAAACACACACTGGAAATACAATTTCATCGCTTCAACCGCATAATAACCCAGCGATGATATTATAAAAGATTAGTTTTTGACTAAAAAAAACTGTCAATAAGCATTCTCGCAATAAAGGTTTTCCCGCATACAAAGTGCGACCGGGTAATATTCTAAGTCCATCGATAGTAGCCCATTAGAGGTAAAGTAAGCCATAAGGTATTTTAGAGAAAAAAGTTAGTTACGTTGTAATATTCTACACGTCTTAAGGTATCGTAAAAGTGAAAAAACCTCAGTTTATACACATTGCAATAGTGTTATATCTGTAAAATAAAAATATGCAGTTCGCTAAAACACCAAATAAATGTGATTGTATTATATGTTCTTCAAAGTCCAAATAAAAAATTCTACAATTTTAATAGTTGACTTACTTCACCTCTTTAGGGCTTATTTAATACCTGCTTTTTAGTGTTTTTATACTGCAATTCGCATCTAAAATGTTACTAATAAAAAATAAAAAAAATTAACATATGTTATGTTTGTTCATAAATTCGACCTAAATCACTTCTTTCTTTTATCAGCATTAATATTACATAATATATATAAACTTCCATTATAGATTTCGAAAACGTAAACAGTAAACATTGGCAAAATAAAAATACACATCGCTTGAATAAATAGTCCAGAATATCGGCGCCATTAATATGAACATCCGAGGGTTGTACATAACCTCAAAAATCGACCCAATTTTCGTAAATACACCATTTTCAATACTTCAGACAAGGGGCAATAAATAATATCATTGTTTTTGGGACTGTCAATAGGTAAAGAAATAAGCAATTTCATCGAAAAGGTTTCGAACGAAACAAAAGTAAAATAAATAATGTGGAATTTTGATACAAATATTATTTCACAATACACTACAATTCTATGAAAGGGTAAAAACAAAATTCAATCTTGAACTTAAAAATCGAATTTAGAAAGATGAATTCACAATAACTCTTTTGTTCACGCTAAATTTAATATACGATTTTTTGTATTACATTCAAAATAAAAATAATTACAATAAATTGTCAAAACCAGTACTACCAAGTGAAGAATATTCATTGTTTTTTTTTATCTTTTCTTGTCGTATGAAAAGTTCTGTAATATAGAATTATCTGTCTTGTCCGTCGTGCAGTGGTCAACGGACCGAACGTTGACTTCTGTAGCGTACCTCACAGCTTCAAGTCCTAGCACGAACATTTTTTTTTGATCAGGATGTTTGCGATACATAAAAATTCTCCTCACCCTTTCAATTCTAAAATAACATGGCGTAGCATGAGCGATTATCTAACCACTTGTCCTGTCCTAGCCTTATCGTTTCAATTCCAACTCTCTTCGACAAACGGAGAGGTTGTTGAGTAACAAACAGTAATGAGGAGCAAACATTCAAAAAGTGATTTGTCACACAAATACAGACACAATACGTTTGAGTGTTGGAGAAATCACGGTTTGCTTGAATGTGTCAACTTTATGATTTAATTTGTATATGAAAAAAAAATATTCCCTAATTGTGATGAACAGTTCTCGTTGGCAAACTTCTGCTGATGTGACTCCATTAGAATGCCATTTGCGACAGAATGGGATCGGGCATGATTTTTTTAGAAAATAGCACAGGTTAAAATGTCCCCATACATTTTTTTTTTAAATATTTTAAACATTTATCAGGCAGCGCTGCAGAAATCTGAGTGAACTATTGCTATCAGTGTTTATGCTATTAGTTGTCTCTGTTGATCCTTGTGGGACGGACGCGTTAATTTCCTTAATAAGCTACTACATACATACTTTTCTACTGTATACTGTATAATTTTAGTGTGGTAACGGAAGGGGTGACGTCAACAAGTTTTAGAAAAACTGCTTCAAACTAACACGAGTTTTAAGCAGGGCTGTGGAGTTGTCCTAAAATAAAACGACCTTAACTTAAAACACTACTTTAATTATTTCTTAGATGCAGTGGCGCCATTTTTGGCCCTAGCATTTTTGTTTATCCATGTCCGCTCCCAATGTGGAGCATATGGCCTCGTAATGGAGGTATCTCAACAGAAGTTTTTTTCTACGAAAACTGTTTATTACTCAGTCGCTCAACTTCACTTTTTTCAAAGTGAGTAGTAGGGAAAGAAGGATAAGGCTAGAACAGGATTAGTGGTTGACTAATCGCTTTTGCTACACTCAGTGTATAAAGGATCAGAAGGATGGGAGGAGAGGAAGTGATGTGAATCGACATCAAAAACACCCAGTCTGCGATCACAACTTTGAATTGAATAATTCTCAAATTCACTGTGATCTGACCGGGAATCGAACCCAGACCTGCATGATCGGTAGAACAAGCTCTAACCAACTGGGACACAGCAGGCGAATTTAAATACACATTTATTTTTAAAATCCTCCAAGTTATTAGTTTTTTCAAGTCCGACTCCAGTTAAAATAGTACGACTTCACACCCCAGGTTTTGACTCCACGAAAAGCATCTTCATACATTACTAATGTGGCAAAATGATATTTATTTAGTGACATAATATAATTCAGTATTTCTTCAACGCAAATGATCTATCTACAGAGTAAAAAATATGTCTCCTTTTTAATCAAAAACTGACACGTCAGTTGCTTAATAAATCACTTTTTTTAAAATATCAATTTATTTCAAGCATATGAGCAAAGTAAAAATTGTACCCGCCTGTCATTACGATAATAGTGATGGATATTTTTCTATTTATTTTCGACATATTTCCGCCTTAAAATAGCGTACGTATTTTGCAATCTTTTATTCATTAAACTGTTTTTTCATCCTTTTAAAGTACACAGTCGTGTAATGAATATTTAAACCTCTTTTTTGTGTGTTTGTTATTTAAATCGTGGACGAGCGATCTCGTTTCAATCAACCCAACAATCAGATTAATATACTTCGCGTGAAATGTAAATAATCACACTTTCATATTATACTCAAGTAGGATTTCAGTATCGAACGAAAACATTAATATTGGTATACCGATACTGTACTTTAAATACAGGTATTGCAAATATCAATATCGGACGAATAAATCAGTTTCGATATTTCAATACTGTATAATTAATGCTGATATTTAAATAAATCTACATCATACCACAAACACATTGTCTCTATGAATTGAAAAACGACCTAATAAAGTTGTTTAAGATGTCAACTGAATGTTGATAAAATTTCAGTGTTAAATTTAAACGATTCAAATCTATAAAGGTTTGTTCATCAATGCTTGAATCTGTCAATATAAATCGGATTTTAAGTTCGTCTGCTCTTTGCTGTTCGTTCTTTTAATATCAATATGTATCTACTAGTAGGGATATGGAATCTTTTCCCATTCATTATTAAATTTAATATCATAAGTTATATTATTTTCTGTTAAATTATCAAAAACTCTCATTTTTAAATGCCAACATTTATACCAGTAGACTTATTCATGTATGTGTGCACGTATGCGTATAAAAATAAGTTGATTATGTAAATGATAGTCAGAAATCTATGCTATAATAATGATATCCTTGTAGGGTGTTCTCTGTCAATACTTGGTGGAAATGCATTATATTAATAAAAACACAATATTTCTTTGTACTTTCTATGTCAATGTCAATTGTTGTTTACACCTTTTATTTCAATTTATTTTTTTATAAATAGCACTGTTTATATGTTTTTTCTTATCAGTTGACAATGCTCGCAATGAGCGAAACCGGTCCTGATCTTTTAAATAAAGTACAAAGGAATATTGTGTTTTTATTAAAATAACAGTATCCCATAGAATTTTTATCAGTTTTAAATCAAAATCAGCAAAATATGTATTGATTATGTTTTATCCAAAACATACTCGATGCATATTTTGCGGTATTCCTGCATTTTTGCAACCGACTAAAAAATGATTTTTCACTAAATATTATTGCAGCTTATAATCATGTTCCTGTTAATAATTATAGAATATATGTGTTGTATTTGTATTATGGCACTTTTTAACGGCCACTCCCTATTCCCATGACACAGCCATATTTTAAGTATTTCGTAAACGCAGGTGTAGCACGCAACATGTCACTCATTTAATTTACTACTTACTTTCTAAACGTTTACCGCCGCACTATATAAACGGCCGTTTTCCCTGGCGACGCTGCGTCCTGCCGTCCCACCCATAACCGACGCTCGTTCGCGTGCCCTTCCGAGACGAACGCGTCCGTGCGTTGTCAGCTAACTTCTATTATGTTTTTTTGACTATCTCAACTATCAGAGGATACGCAGGCCTATTTGTGTGTCAGGTGCACCCCCCCCCACCCCCCCCCCCCCCCCCCTCCCACTTCCCCCCCCTCCCCTCCATCCTCCCCCCCCTCTTGAGATAAACGTGTGTGTGTGTGTGGCAGACTCTCGCATGTTTGTAGCCGGGATGAACGATAAAATCTGGGAATTGACGGTCGATTTGAATCGGCTATGTTTTTCCGTAGTAGTA
>CM062824.1:4439631-4571038 GCA_031772345.1 Himalopsyche anomala | reverse complement strand
ACACCGAATACTCCGAACATTTAAATATTTTTATTAGAAAAATCATTGTTTTATTGTAACGTGGAATGTTTTATGGCAATTATGCCAAATATTTTTCATAATGAAAACAAGAAACGTATTTAATTTTCATGTATATAAGCAGTTTAAAATTTTATTCGTATTTTAACTTATTAATTTTGAAAATTGCGTTTTATTATAATTGTGCTGATATTTTTGATTATATTGAAAGGAAATACCATGCATATAAACATTTAAAATTGCAAATTGATATTAACAGTACTTTAAACATAATTTTATTATCTTATTGATACACATATTATACATATTTTACATTCACTTGACAAATGCAAAAATGTGTACATGAAATTTTAAACATATTATGTGTTTGTAATTTTTTTATTGCAATGACTTCAGTAAATAATTTTAGCAATTATTATTATTGAAAGAAATGAAAGTATAGTTGAAGTTATTCTTAGATCTGTTAATATTATATTCCCCCCTCCCACCCATCCTATCTTATGAACGGGGCGTATCGAGAGCGATTACGTTACCACGAGTCCTGTCCTAGTCCTATCCTTCTATCCCTACTCTCTTTGGAAAAAGAGTTTGAGTAACAAGCAGTTCTCGTTGAAACATTTATGTTGAGATAAACTGATGGCCATAGACTAGTATACTTAGGAATGTGACTTTTTCTTTGAATTTGCAATACTTCTTTGTGAATCAATGTTATACAATGACAAATGTAGGCATTATAGCTTTAAGATAGATTTTTGTGTTAATTTTTTAAAACTTTATAAAGCATAAAAAAATAGTTTAATGTAGTTTGTTGGTTTGGTATTCAATATAAGTTTTTATTTCAGAATTAAAGTCAATTAATATTATTGTTGAGAGTTTTAATACATGTTTTAATGTTATGAAAACGTCGTAATCTAATGACAGTAGTGCTTTTAAAAAAATAGTTTATTCTTCAATAGAAACTCACGATATAAGAGATAATAAATATTTATTATTGTTGAATATAAACATTTGTTTTGGATTAAATGCACGCAGTTGCTAAAAGGTCTTTGGTTTACAAAATAATAATGTTATTATTTTACAACCATTTCGTGCGAAAACATTGTAGATCTGTTGGCTACCGATCCTTCTTTTACTTCAGCGTCAGAGGATTAATACCTGAAGGGTATTATATTGTAATAAATATATATTTTGTAAACATGTATATTGTGTATGTATATTTTGTTTTTTATTATATGATAATAAATACATATTTTGTAAACTTTTCATATTTGGATTTTAGATCTACTATGAGTCGACCTTTTTAGACAGTTGACACAATGATCGCTTGCTAACATAACAAATAAATAATGTAGCTAAAAAAACTTATTTTTTTATATTTATGTTTTTATGTACCTATATGTAGTTACATATTAAGTTTAATGAAAAATCCTGTTCATTTTCTATAATGTTAATAAATAAAATGTCTTTTTTCCTTCTTATTTTAGTAATATATTATATTTTTTTGATAAAACTGTTTTCATGGTATCGTGATTTGTTTACTACATAAATGTGTTGATATGTACCCTTAAATAAACAGCATTACTCTGACTTCTATTGATTCATAAGTCTAAAAAATATTTATAATCATCCCAACACTAAATCTACATAGAAATGGAATTTTTCAATAAAGTAAATCCAATCTTATCAGAAGAACTAAAGTATCTTTAATAAAATTATTGAGCTTTTACACCAATAAATGGACGTTAAAATTTTGTTCATGAGATTACGACGTTTTTATAACATCAAAACATGTATTAAAACTCTCAACAATAACATAATTGACTTTAATTCTGAAATAAAAACTTATATTGAATACCAAACCACCAAACTACATTAAACTATTATTTTTATGCTTTTTAAAGTTAAAAAAAATTAACACAAAAAATCTATCTTAAAGCTATAATACCTACATTCGTTAGTAAACACACAATATTCCTTTGTAATTCATTCCACTTTATTTAATATGTCAGGACCGGTTTCGCTCATTACGAGCATCGTCAACTAATAAGAAATATAATTTAACAATGCTATTTATACAAAAATGAACAGTTATAAACAACAATTGGCATTGAAAAGAAATTACCAATTACATTAAAAGTGATTCTAAAATAACACAAAATTAAAATTTTTAACACATTTAACATATAATTAAAAAGTCATCTCAGATTAAATTTATCAATACATATATTTTTTATTTAATAATTTATTAATTTTTATATAATGCCTTTCCACCAAGTATTGACAGTGAACACCCTAAAAGTGACCTACATTTGTCATTGTATAACATTAATTCACAAAGAAGTATTGCAAATTAAAAGAAAAAGTCACAGTCCTAAGTATACTAGTCTATGGCCATCAGTTTATCTCAACATAAGTGTTTCAACGAGAACTGCTTGTTACTCAGTTGTCCAACCTCTCTTTTTTCCAAAGAGAGTAGGGATAGAAGGATAGGACTAGGACAGGACTTGTGGTAACCTAATCACTCTCGATACGCCCCGTTCATAAGATAGGATGGGTGGGAGGGGGGAATATAATATTAACAGATCTAACAATAACTTCAACTATACTTTCATTTCTTCATTGCAATAAAAAAATTACAAACACATAATATGTTTAAAATTTGATATATACATGTCCAATGACCAATTGTACACATTTTTCCATTTGTCAAGTGAATGTAAAATATGTATACTATGTGTATCAATAAGATAATAAAATTATGTTTAAAGTACTGTTAATATCAATTTGCAATTTTAAATGTTTATATGCATGGTATTTTCTTTCAATATAATCAAAAATATCAGCACAATTATAATAAAACGCAATTTTCAAAATTAATAAGTTAAAATCAAATAAAATTTTAAACTGCTTATATACATGAAAATTAAATACGTTTCTTGTTTTCATTATGAAAAATATTTGGCATAATTGCCATAAAACATTCCACGTTACAATAAAACAATGATTTTTCCAATAAAAATATTTAAATGTTCGGAGTATTCGGTGTGCGAAGTATTCTATATCCGGAAGGTTCTGTGTGCGGAAGATTCCGAGTCCGAAAGAATCGGTGTTCGGAGTATTCTTGGCCGGAGAGTTCGTGTTCGGACTATTCCCGTTCGGAGTGTTCGTGTTCGGAAAAGTAATGTTCGGTAGAATCCGTTCACCATGTCGATTGATATAGGGGGAAACGGCTGAATTATCGAACCGTGGGCCCCAGTTGCGCTCTAATGGGACAGATGAGGTCGCTCGCCCTTTCGAAAGGGGGCGCAGCCGTCCGCCCGGCAGTTGCAGACGCGTGCGCGCCAAAACAGCGAATTCGCGCCAAAAAAAAAAAAAAACTATGCCCAGTGAGGCGCTTAACAATTACACTGTGAAAACACTTTTATTCACTGGGAACTATTCAGGAAACGATGACTCATGTGACACATTCTCATTAGATTCGACAAATAAGTTTTAATCAATTTTTCGTCGACGCTGTATCAAAATACAGCGTCACCGAATAGGCTTATCTGGAAAAAAACAATCGACTCCAACTTATTTTTCATTTATTTATGTATACAAATCGTTAGTGTCAAAGTGGCAGTATTTTTTACTACAACTGTGTATTCGTAAACGTTGCGATGGCCTGATGATGTTTTTCAAAGAAGCGAAACACGTGTCACATTCTGTAACACAACAAGTGGAATAATTAAGTCTTCGGATTTAGGTTGAAGATCAATGGTCTAAGGCAGCCATACTCAACCTTTTTTTCCTCCGGGTCGCATTCCGATATTTGCTTCTCTACATGGGCCGCAACATATTTATGGTATACTCATTTTTTTTAGCTCATCGAGGAATTTGAAATCCACGATTTGGTATACTTTTTCCCTAGATATCTCCAGAACTCCTTTTTTTTAGCTCACCGACGAATTTGAAATCCAAAATTTGGTAAGAGCTTACTGGGCCGCACATTAGGGCTTACTGGGCCGCAGGTTGAGTATGCCTGGTCTAAGGCGTAGGTGACAACATTTTTACAGCGTTTTCTCATTCGCCCGATCTTTTTTTATGCATTTTAATGTTTTGACTTGATATTGTTTGTTCGGAGTGGACCCGGGTTGAGAAACGCTGATATAGAGAACTGAAAGTAGTCAGACAATTGTATTATATTAGAATAGGTATTGACTATATATAATATTACTGTTAACTAGCCGCACTTTAGTAAATAGTTATAACCTAAACAAAAACCTTCTGTAAAATTTATAATTGTCAGTTACAATTTTTTGCCTATTACGGGTCGTATATTTTTGTTTATATTTGATGAAATTATCACGGAATTATTACTGTGGCTGAATACTATACCATTCACAATGTATAGAAAAGTAAAATAATATGTAACGAAACATAAATAGTTCCAATTTGTAACGATATTTTGGCAGACGTATTGAATTCGCCCCAAATGCGCTCGACGCGGATGACGAAACGAGAATATTGGGCCATTCAATTTATTTAATGATTATTTATTATCTTTTAATATAGCCAGTTGAGCACGTAAACTGCAAGTCAAGCATTTAGATACTAACGCAAACGTTTACAACTATTACTTGCGCAGACGTAGCGTGTAAATAGAGACAAATCGACCATCACTCAATTACAAATGTATTATAAACAGGCAAAGTTATATTAAATTTTCCACCGCGTCATTAACTATTAATTGAATAATCAGGATTATAGGAATATGGATAGTTAATTTTCTTTCCTTCTGCCAAAACTTCATTAGTATTCAAGCATAGATAACATCTAAAGTTTCCTTACATTCCGTTTTGAGAATAGTTTTTTAACATTTATGATGTTATACATAGGTTTGTTGATAAGTAACCCGAAGGAATATTCAAAAGTCATACGGAATTAAATCACAGAAAAAAACATTGAAATCACCACATTGATAAAATTATTTGATTACAATTCATCTTTTAAATTCTTCTATTCATGCCAATGTATTTTGAAATTGAGAACATATCAATTCGAACGACTTTTACAAAATCAAACGCTATATTTAAAGTGTGAAAATTATAATTTTATAATTTTCAGGACCAGGACCGGTTTCGCTCATGACGAGTATTATCAGTGAACACCCTAAAAGTCTCTCCATTAATTGAAACAATTACAAGATCAAAAAAATTAAATTGGTGGATACAGTTAATTAGATAAAATGTTTATATTTCATTTCAATTTTTTTTTCATATTTATCTTATAATGTAATCCAACTACAAAATAAACGGCCAATTGTGATTTATATAATTTTTATATCTTACTTAATTATTGAGACAAGATAAAATTAATTAATAAATAATTTAAAATTCTTTTGAATACTGTTAATTTTCGGCGTCTTTGAATATTAAAACCAGAATATTATGTTACAAAATTTAAATCCAACCAAGTACAGTTTAGATTTATCGTTTGTAAGGCAATAAAATAAATAAAACATTAAGATATGATATTATACAAAAACTGTTTAGAAACAATTGAAATAAAAATATGTATGTAGAAATTTACCAATTGAAATATTGTAGACGGAGAGTGAAATATTTTTTAAAAGAGAAATGCCATAAACTTTATCAAAACATAAAATAATTTTTATCACGGAATTCGATATCATAAAAAATATAATCCGTCACGGCTGAGAGTAAGTTCATCTATCATTTTTTTTTTATTAAGTTTGTGTACGGAAAAGTTACACACTGATTTTATCAATGCCTTTATAACGCGGGACCGTGAATAATATATTACGTATATGGTATCTTTGTGTTTTAAGCGTATGTGTTCATACAAACAGGGTTCTGTTATTTTAGTATCGTATACTTCATTGGCCTCTGGGGGCCGACGGGGGCCCACTTTGACAGATGGGAACTCTGTGTGCGTAGGTTGGTGCTTACTACTTTAAAATATTCCATAGGGACATGCTGAAATAATACAAACTACGACATGGTGAGGTGGAATCCTTCTTTTATACTGTACAGCGCTCGTAAACAAACAGAGCGGTTTCGACATACTAAAATAGGCTTATAAAACATTGCTAAAATATGGGATGAAAAAAGGGTTAGCTACTAGTAAGAAATACCGCGATTAATACGAATTTATACCATTTTTTACGTCGCAGATGAATATGCTTTACTGTCAATGTTAAAAAAGTAATTAATGAAAGAAAGATATAGAAACAAAACACAGAACATTTTCCATGATATTTTTTTTATCTCTAAGAACGGTTTCGATTATATCACGATTTATCCCACATTCAAATGACTCAAAATAAACGAATCAACGACATTTATAAAAAAATCTTGTTAAATTTGCATCCGTATTTAATAAGAATGCTTTAAAGCTTAGCGAATCATATAATTGTGTAATAAATTATTAAGAAGGCACGTGTTTTATTTTTTTTTAAATATAATTCAACGCTATCTTCAGCAATAAATATTTTTTATTTATCCAGTTTACATTTCCTAAAAGATATTTTTAATAATCTTTCCAGGAGTCATATCACTAAGCGTTTTTTTACAGACTCTAAGAAATAATTTAAAATTTTTTAGTACTTTTATTAATTAAGGAAACATGGTAAAAACTAAGGATTGTATTATATTTTTTATGCTACATTTAATTTGAGAATCCTTGTAAAAGAGAAGTCAAAAATTTTCTCTAAAAATGTCTTATAATATTTACCTGCCTAAATTATTTAATCAAAGTTTGTATCTTACCAGTAGAGGGGAAAATTTAATAAACGTTGCCCAAGTTAAAAGATAATTCACGGAATATAAAAAAATCTATCTTTGAGTAAAACGGCAAACGTAACCGACAGAAATATTTTATAATGAGAAAATACAAATTATCGGAAAGCCCGACCGTATAATTTGGGCAAATCAAAATAAAATATGCATTGAAAAATGCGGGGAAATGGCGGCCAGGAGAGGGTATGGATAAAACAAATAAAACGGTTTGTGTAACCAATGCAAAAGGTTCATTTGAATACACGTCATAAGGAACGTCGTTTTAATCAAAAACGAATTTCCGGTTCGCGTTTTCTTTTTCATAATGATAATAAGTAGGAAAACAATGACGTTGACGAAGGTCTTGGGGTTTTGAGTTCGGGTTCTATTTTGTGTATTTCGAGAGCCTAGAGCGGTGTTGCTAGATTCCAACGAATTTATTTTTAATTCCCTGCGAGATTAAATCACGTGGCTAAAGTATTAAAAATAAAATACAATAATGTTATTTTTCGTGCTAACAAACATCTAAAAATAAGCTTTATACCAGGGGTGGGGAACTTTTTTTTATTTCTAAAAGTCACACTCATTTATCTGATTCAACATACGGCCGCAGTAAAGAAAACTTTGACACCCTCCCCACTTTTTTTCGACTGTCGAACGTATGATGGGTTGATTACGCTCTTTTTCCAAACACTTGCGTATAAATTTTTGATCAAAGTGAATATTTTGATCAACTCAAATGGCCGCATAAGAGTAGCCAAAAGGCCACAGGTTCCCCTCCATTGCTTTAAACCGTTTAAAAATATATAGCACATAATAAACATGATATATGATGTTCAAAAATGAATATAACAACCTATGCACTGCTAACCCAGGCGTACTTCATCACACTGAATATATTTTAATATATTTTAACCAACTCCGTTCCCAATGTATAGCACATGGACCCCTAATGGAATTCATCTCGACGAGAATTTCTTGTGACTTAGAGAGTAGGGATAAAAGGATAGGGAAAGCACAGGACTAGTATTTAACTAATCGCTTTCGTTGTGTTCCGTTTGTTAGTATAGGATGGGTGGGAGGATAGAATCCAAGACATCACATACATCCATGGCTTCAAACAGAAATCCATAAATAAAAACGGTCTGTACTGGGATTCAGGCCCGTGTTTGTTCGTGTTCTAAGCCAGCGACGTTGACCACTCGATCACGCAACCGGTAGTTATATTTTCTAAGTTAAATACCGACTATTTTTTATGCAAATTTGCTATTGATAATCCGCTATGGAAAAATATACATATTAAAATTTTTTAAAAAATATACAAAAGTATTTTTTTAATTTTTTATCCAAAAACGCAAGAATAATTTTACATTTATTTTATTCTGATTATTCATAATTTGGGACCGTCGTCGAGTGTATAACATTGTTGACTTCGGTGTCGATCTACGTAAATGTTTTATTCTCGTTATGAAAAAAATGTAAAAAGTTTATAATCTATACTAGTGTGATAAGGAGATTTCAAAAGAATAGAATTTAATAAGACAATCAAAAAAAATGTGTACGTATTTTGTACTATGCATAGTTTTCAAATCAACGCCTTGTCTTGACTGATTAATTTCATGACAGGGGACGCTTTAGCAGGCCGCGGAGTAAGTCTGGTTCGTAACGTGGATAAATTATTATTGGTCGGTGATTGCTGCTTCCATTAATTTGAAATATTATTATTGTCGGCGACATCTTGATGCTGTAAATCAGATACATTAATCACTATTTATTTGGCTTCAGGCGTCAGTACCTTTCCACCACACAACAATCCGTCTAGCGTAGACAGCGCGGCGTAGGCCTACGTTCCTCTACGAATACAAAGAAACGTAGACGTGTTATGTTTAAGTTTGGTGATGGATTGAAAACGGTTAGTGAATACAATATTTAATTAATATAATTATAATTAAGTTTCTTTTTGAGACAATATTTTAAAATAACATTAATCTGATAATTAAAAAGTCAAGTTGTAAATATTTTCAGTTATTACGATTTACGACCAAGGGAGAAACTTATGGATATATTTATATATTTGCCAGGTCAGGTAAAATTATAAGAGAAATACATGTTAGTGATATACATACATATATGTCAGTAATAAGTGGACGACAATGTTTTAAATACAAATTAGGTATTTCACACTGTTTTAACCCATAAGTCTACTATTTTAAAAATAAATACATTTTACAATTTTACGTAAATAATAATGCCGTTCTTATTAATAATTGTGAGTATCTGTCTAAACTATTAGTGTAAACCAGAGGTGTGGAACCTTTTCTTCTCTAAAGGCCGCATTCATTTTTCTGATTCGACATAAGGCCGCAATAAACATAGGGATTGATTAATATTCAATCCCTTACCCTACTTTCCCCCCAAATATCTCCAAACCTCGTTTTTTTTTTTAGCTCACCGAAGAATTTGAAATTCTCCAGAATTGGCCAGAAAGCCGCACCGGAGTGGTCAAAAGGCCGCGGGTTCCCCATCTCTGGTGTAAACATTTGATTGTGTGTAATAATACAATTTATATGGCGTCATCATTTTTATGTTTATTTAATTTTTATCCATGTCCGCTCCCAATGTGGAACGTATGGCCTCCTAATGGATGTATCTCAACAGAACTATTCTACGAGAACTGTTTGTTGGTCAGAAGCTCAACCTCTTTTTCCCAAAGAGAGTATTACGGATAGAAGGATACGGCTAGGACACGACTAGTGGTTAACTAATCGTTCTCACTATGACCGATTATTGAAGGATCGGAAAGATGGTACGGAATTTTTAGACGTCACAAACACCTATGCCCTCGAACAGAAATCGATATATCGATCGAAAAAATGCTATTCGTACCAAGACTCGAAACCGGTATGGAAGCCAGATACGCTAACCTCTGCACCATAGGACCCGATAGCATTCTCACTATAAATTTGTCTATCGCAACAAAAGAATTATAATCAATCTCTATGTTTTGGTTACTTATTAGGAATTGTCCGATGATCTTTATTACTACAGAGACAAAATAAGTAAAACCATCGGTACAATATCAGAGTTATCAATTTAACATTTTTTTACATAGTTACCAATGTATCCAATAAAACTATTGAATATGCTAGATGACTACTACTTCAATGTATGATTGTTTTTGTTTGAATATAAAATAACTACGTAAATAATCTTATATCAAGAACATGTATGAATTCATATCGACATTTTATACATTCTCCGTTGAGCCGTATTGTAATTGAAATCATTAATCATCATCTCGAGTACGTGAGTAAATATCAGAATTAATAATGCGATTTAAAACGTTACAAAATGCGTCGAATAAAGAACGAGATGTTAACAAGAGCTAAGAATTTACATGGATCGGTTGCCATATTTGGTCTGCATCGCTGTGGCTGGATTAATACGAGCCTTCAACTAACGTATATTATTAATAAGGAAAACGGTCTACTTTATCACATTCCGGTAAATAAACCACCGCATATTACCTACGGGGGTTTATATTTGACTAATAAATTGACTTGAGTTCACTTGATTAAAGTCCTTGATGTAGGATGAATTCGCTTTTCTTGAATGCTGTAAGGGTTGTGTCCCGAAAACAATGATAAATTTTGCAGTGGGGTTATTAAATATTTAAGGTGAGAATAAATCGAATTATACATCTTGTTGATATGTAATTTTCACCGGCGGTAGTTTACTGATTCTAATAATGTTTATTGTAATGTGATGTGAGATTATCGTGTTATGTACATACAGCAAGCACGTACATGTACGTTACGTACGTACAAATATATTAATACCAGTATTAAAAAAATAAGCAAAGCAAACATATTTAATAAACTAATTTTGTAAATGAGTATTTAATTTTATGTTTAAAATGAATTCATATAAAGTTACCGCTGAATCCACCGAAAGAGAATATTCGAGAATTACTTATAATTAAACTGTAGCGAAATTTTTAATAGCAATTAAAAGGTCCCTAAAATTTATAATCGATTAACTCATTTTTTTTTTGTATTTTTTGTCTTTCGTTATACTTAATATAAGAATAAATAAAAATAATAAAACATTTTTAGAACTTTTTTCACATAGAATTTATTGGATCGCTAGCATTATCAACTAATAAGAAAAATATATAAACAGTGCTATTTATACAAATTTAAATAGAAATAAAAGGTGTAAGCAACTATTAACAATGAAAAGGATTTACAAATTACATTATAATTACACACAATTAAAATGCTTAACACCTTTAACATACAATTAAAAAATCATCAAAGACAAATAAATACAAGTGGAAAATGATGTCAATTATAAACACCTTAACTGTTAGTGAACACCTTAAAAGTAATAAGAATAAATATTTATATTTGAATTTAATTTTCATTAGTTGTATGAAAGTGTAAAATCGGTGGCGTAAGAAAACATATTTTTATTTTTATAAACGAATTATCAAAAAAATATTCAAAATTAAATGCTTTTTTAATAGTTTAGTGAACATCTATTTGAAAGATAAACGCTATGAAGATTTATTAGATATTATGGTCTTGTTTATTTCGGGCTGTTTCGAAAAAGTTAATGGAAGTTTGCAGAATATTGTTCGGCGATACGAGAAATAATGTTTCAGATACGCATATTTATTGAATCAATAAAACCATAAAGTATGTTAGCTCGGTGAGGTTCAATAAATTACTCACTGCACAAGTGAACATCTTGAGGAGGGCAAAATAAATGTAGATGCTTTTTAAGCCTTTCTAGAAAGTAAACAAAAAAGGAATCCATTTCTGTTGGCAAATATTCGGAGAGCGGAAAAGAACGAGAATCACATCGACAGGAAAAAGAGAAAAAGGTCTGTAAGCTCTCTCAAAAAATACTCTTCCGCATAAAAATACCGATGTACAACTAGGGATGTGACAGTAAGTATCGAGTATTTTTGTAACTAAACCGTTATTTTTAAACAATGTCCGCGAACAATGAGGAGTGAAATATGTTTATATTCGAATAAAGGATTCAAGATTTCGACTGAAGGTGCTTGGTGGAATTTCGATATTAAATTTGAATTATTTAAATTATGTACATTCTCACAGATTTTATTCACAGTTCCTCAGTTCAAGTTCATCCGTGCACTTGAACGCCTGAAGATGCCGAAAGGCTAAACCCGGGTCGTTAGTGACAAAATCTGTGAGAATGTACATAATTTGAACGATTCAAATCGAATAAAGGATCTCAACAGTAGTTCATTAAACAAACAAAAATCATTAGTTGAAAAAACGTTTTTTCGAAAACGGATAATAATAATAAAAAAAGGTCACCCCCCATTTGAGGAACGGTTGATGATGAGGTGGGTGGACAAGGATAACGATATCACACACATTTGTATTTCGAGCATACAATCATACATATTTTTTTATAAATAGAGCACGACGATATTGAAAGCGTTACGCATATGCGCAGTAAACAACGGTCTTGCTGTTTGACTACTTATAAAAATAATGAACTTACGTAATGAACTCATGGAATGAAAAGGCGTTATAAAGAAGTCATTTTAATAAATAAATGTGTAATTAGTAAAAAAAGTGTTTCATTTTTGAATACATGAACGTAGGCATTCAGTATCAAGCAGGGCTAAGTAAGTTTCACTTTATTTTTTATTAGAGCTAAAAGTTTTTTTGGCTACTTTTTAACGAAATTTTAATACGAGTTAACTTTAATAATTACGAAAAACTCAGACACTAAACGTCAACTAAGTAAACTTTAAACGTTTACATTCCATAATGTTAAATGACATTCAGTCAGCTAATTCAAATATTGCGATCAGATTAGTTCTCAATGACTTTACCGGTATGATAACTAAATATCTTTGAATTGCTCTGCTCATTATTCAAAGTTTATTTTCATATATTTTTAGTACAATTTTGAAACTGAAACATATATTGAATTGAACGTATTAAAGTTCATTGCGGGAATAAATTAATACTAAACGCCTCAACTTTCAAAAATCATTTAATCTTAAAAAAATGTATGTGTTATTTCGACTTGTCATGTTTAATTTGTTTTGCCAATACTCGCATGAAAAACATGTCACTAAATTTCCAAATTTATATCTCCGGTAAACAACCAATTATGTCTATCATTTTATATGATGAAAAATATGACATCAGAATATATTTAGAACCCAATTACCTGACTAAGAATAAACTCAAATACCAAGGGATGAAAAAAGTCGACCAATTTGACATCTCTATAAACAACATAACAAGCGCCCGCCCAACCGACAATCCGAAAAACAAAATAACTAGCTTGAAATATTTATGTTTTTCCCTTATCAGTCAATTGAGTCGTTTATGTTGTCTGGGAATAGTTATTTATTTGTAAGTGGACTGAATATGTCAAATCTATAATAAAAAATACAGAATAAATTACATTGGATATTACATGTACATAACTTTGTGTAAACGTCATGTTGTATAATTTGTTATTTTGATGATTTGGTTAACGTATCATTAATAAGAGTGTCTGAATTATATTGGTGACATATTTCAGAGTATATTCTGTTATGTTAAGAAAAACAAAGTTAACGTTATATAACATCAGGTTTACTATTATATCTACTTGTAACATAATGATTATGTAAATATACAATTGATAAAAGAATTGACAATAGTAATCGCAGGTTTATGAATTGATACAATGCGTACATACATAAATGCATTGATGAAAAAAATTAATGTTACACTATCGAAACGAAAAGAAACAAATAACATGAGTGTGTGAGCGAAAGAGAGAGAAACAAGATTCGTTTTGAGTTATTTTCAGTATTTAAAAAAAAATATTTAACCGACTATTGGTTGATGTAAATAATAATCACGTAATAAACAAGGGGGTCCTACAGCACAGCAGTAAGCGTAGTTGGCTTATGTGCCAGATTTCACGGGTTCGAGTTCCAGTATGAACAACATTTTTTCGATCGATTTATCGATTTCTGTTCGAAGGCATGGGTGTTTTTGATGTCTTAAAATTCCCTCCCACCTTTTCGATCTTTAAATAACTGTGCGTAGCGAGAGCGATTATAGTTAACCCACTAGCCATGTCCTAGCCATCTTTCGATCCCCAATTCTTTCTTCGGAAAAGAGATGTTGAGCGACTGAGTAACAAACAGTATTCGAAGAAAAAAACTTCGTACTTAAGTCTTTGAAAAACAAAGGTTGCTGGCCGGCGGACTAATATATGCGCATAGGCGAACATCTGGAAGCTAAGAAAATTATACTTGGTAAAGATAATCTCAATTGGTTTACAAATTATAGTAAATTTAGTAAAATTACAATTTTTGCGAATTTTTCGCAAAATTGCCCGACCGCCAGGTGAAATTCTATACAAAAAAACGTGCAGTCGTCAAGCTGTTAAAAAGTCACATGCTTCACATTTAGAGCGGACATGGATAATAAAGCAAAGATTCCAAATCCACTTGAAACGTTCGTTGTAAATAACAAAAATATTCCGAGGTATGTATGATAAACGGGTCAAAAAAAATAATATAATAATTTGAAATGTCGATGATTTTTTTGTGACGTAACAATTCAATAAAATATTAAGTCATAAAAAAATGACAGAAGAAGCTATTGGAATAATTCGAGCACACCCACTTGTGATATTTTTCAATTCTCGCCACTTGAAACCGCCGGAAAATGAGAAAAAAAAGTTGGCTAAGTGTTGAGTGCTAGAAATAAAAGTGGTAGAAAGAAAAAGTGTGGCGCTGGGAGAAAGCGGTAGATGGGTGAAAAATTGTGAAGGGCTGAGAAAGGAATATTCGATGACACAGACGAAGGTTTGATTTGAATATATAAAACGTAACGTTGTTATGTTTGACTGGCTCCGAAAATGCGAGAGTTTGGTACTATAAACAATGTACCAATGAACGTATAAAAATGTAGCCGAAAAAGGGATAGACACGTCCATATTGAGAAGACATTATTGTATTTTTTCTTATTATTATTGAATTTTATTGTCTACTGATCAAGTCATTTCAGCATTTCGCAAGTGCGATGCGGACTCTTTTGAAATTATTATATTATACATGTATGTCTAGATAAATTATTTGAAATGGAAATAAAAACATTGTTTTAATCGTTATTTAAACATTTACTACAACATAATAACTGTTGTATAACATCAAAAAAAGTGCATCTAAAGTATGTAATTAATTGTCCTAAATACACCAACAAGTCAATGGACAACTTCTCACAAAATTAACCAAGCTTGACGTGGTATATCTCCAATCCCCTGATTTCGGGATTGAGAAAATTAGAGAAGGTATTATTTACCGTTTACCGGTAACTGAAATTAGACGACAAATTGCAAGCCCTGATTACAAGTTGTTAATTCAGTGTTTTTAATTATTGTTTACATAGGTCAATTGAATTATATTGTTGCATTATTTATCTATTTATCTATGTCGTTGAACCCTTTTAGATATGTAAAATAATATGAAACAAATAATGTTTATAGCGTAGGATATACAAAAAAAAATAATAGAGGTGGAAAAATCTCGCTTCAAAATAAAACCGCAATGTTCTGAAACCTTTAGTTTTACCTCCAGAAGATGACCAGATAACTATAGAACCCAAGACTATCGTTAAAATACATTTTTGGACAAAGTTTTATTTTGAAATGGAAAAAATCAAAGCATTTGCATAAATATGTATAAGAACTATAATTTTACCTCGCATACATAGTAGTGAAGAGAAGAGTTGCGTTTTTAGTACCACGCGATGTGCATATATTTTAGCTGAAACATTTTTGAAGACTGAAAGCAGCCGACCTGATTCACCATTCATTTATGACGTATGGATTCACCATAATGGCTGAATGCCCATTAATTTTTTTCCGCTACTTTTCCTTTTATGCTAGAGGCGGTAGTCTGCCTATTTTTCAATGGGGGGCAATAGGAAGGAGTCGCAGAATAAAAATACAGACGCTACGATAATACGGGAAATGCATCGGCAGACCACTTTGCTTGGCCAGGCTCCGGCAGGCCAACTTTGAATTCTGTTATGTACTATTTTTTCTTTCTTTATTTTCGTGGATTTTGTAGATGCAGCTGTATACAATTCGTGGCATAGAAATTATACAAGAGAATAATAGTGCTTTAGTGGAAGCTTTAATTTTAAATCAACGCGTAGAAAATTTGAATACTGTAAACATTAGCGACTGAAAATACGCATAGAATTGAGAAAAAATATCAATCGTGAAAATTGCTGTAAATGTTGTGCGCCAGACAGATACGGGTATGGTTCGAACATGAAACATACGGAATTTTAAGAAGGTATTCAATTATTAATCAGTAAAAATTTTTCCTTTCATTAAATATAAAGCTATCAGTAGAAAAACTATCATTTAATAGGTATTGAATTGACTCCGTCAAAGAAATAATGAGTGTGTTTTATATGTTACTGTGCAATGATACATCTAAGTTTCAAAGTTTTGCTATTATAATATATGTGACGCATCCCAAAGATCAAATAGCGAAAAAGTATAATAAAAAAACAGTAGTGAATTCGATCGTAGTAAAATAGTAGATAAATTTGATTAGCGGCAAATATGTCTTTATTTGATGGATGTACGAAATATATTGAAACCTATAATTGAGAAAATAGTGTGATTTCACTAACTATAAAATGATGATAAGACAAATTTATGTTTAGTTTTACATCACTGAAGCCCGCTTTGAAAGCTCAAATCGTCAGACTTTCAGAAAGTGAGCAAAGTTCGCGATGTGTAGCTTTTTGTTTTGTGATTCGGCAATGCGCTACTTTCAATAGATTTATTTATACGAATGCAAGCGATAGTTAAAGGAAAAAGGACACTTAAGAGAAACGAGCCAAGTATAACTAGACTTTGTCGAGTTTAGAATTACTCTTGTCAGTTCGCTGTCAGAAATTCAATTGAGACTGACATGTGATAATTAGAAGAGACGCGAAAGAAGGCGATACGTATATTCCAGTTTAAATCACAGTAGACTTCGCATATTATTATTAATACGGGTCGCGTTAAGTGATATAATGTAATCGAATGAAGAAAACGATACTCATCTTTATTATTATGAATAATTGTTGTGTGAAAATTGAAAATAAAAGTAAAACAAAAGACAATAAATAGGCTGGAACTACGGGAATATTATTTATGTATCGTTTTAAAAAAATAAAACTAAAATTTCGCCGGTAAAAAACGTTCGATATTCTGAGTATTAAAAATTGATACGGCGTGAATTAAAAGGCGATTTCCTCTGGCAGCCGCCGGCGAATAGATAAAATAAACTTTGATTCACCGAGATATCGGTAAAAAAGCAATAATAAATGCAATACAGTCCACCAGCGGTACCGCAGCGTTGCTTTTAACGAGGAAGCGTTTCGGTTTTAGTAGGAGCGAGAGAACGCGAATAAAAAAAAAGATATACCAACAAAACGGAGCGGAAAAACGTAAAGGAAGGGATACTAGACCCAATGCAAATATAATTCACCCTTTGGCCGAGCTGCGGTCGATTCAAAGCTTTGTCTACACAGCGTAATTTATTTCGGAAGAACAATGAAAAATTTACGCCCGCTTGGTTTTCTTCGAGTGAGTTATTAAACCGGCAAGTCTATTATTTCGGTAATGAATTATTCAATTATAATGCGTAGAGAACCGAATTAAGCAAACGGTTAGCTGATGTTTTTAATGCGGCCTAGTTTCTGAAAATATATGTTTAAAAACATCAGTATAGGCTTCATAAATCTAAGATTTTTCATACCCATACAACTCGCTTTTGATATCACAACATTAGATACAAACAATTTATGAAAAAAATGCTGCGAACACTAGTGTATTTTTTAAAAGATGTCACACTCACGCAATCTATGCTTAGATACAATAAAGTATACAATTTTATACGAAGATATGAGGTAAGACTTTATAGTATTGCACGTCCGATGCTACGTGTGATTTATTTAGTGCAATTTGTAAATTTTATTTTTTTAAATAAAACGAAGTTCGTAGTAGATTGGCATTCTCGATTAATTGATGTAAACGGACCGGAAGATTGAATTTCTCGCTCGGTTTTATTCTTGCAACCGCTCTCTCGCACTGTGTATCGCCACAGTACCTCTGATTCGCCCAGTATAGAGCTTCTCAAGAGAGGTAACTGGTTGGAGAACTACGAAAAACAGCATTTGTATATTGCAATTTTAGTAGTAAATGAGACATGTTTGTTTGTAATTTCTTAGTTTTGAGTCTCCAATTTTCGTCAATCAATCAAGAACACTCAGAACTGAATTAAAAATAATGAAGTTATCACAGTTATCACAGAAGTGACCGATAAAGAGCTAATCGTCAAAAAATTTGAGCTATTTTCGAAACTATTAATATTATAAATGATTTTGTTTTAATTTCGTCCATAGCACATTGGTCAACATCGTTGGCTTCTACACCGGACCTCACAGGTCAGAGTCGTCATACGAAAAGCATTTTTTAATCATTTCTGTCCTAAGGCGTGAAATTTTATGATTCAAATTCGCTCCACCATCCTATCCTTATAATAACGGATTGTACGAGATTGACTAGGCAATTACTAGTCTTTCTTAGTCCTAAAGATTCTTTCTATCCTTACTCTCTTCTAAAAAAGAGGTTGTAGGTAGATAAGAAATATATGTATGGATACGAATTTAAACAATTGAATAAATCCATGCTAATAAACCAGATAGAAAAGTACAAAGAAGCGAAAAAAAATATATCTGTTTAAATCGCTCGTTTTCGATAAAGGTGCCAAGTTTAAACTCAAATCACTTGGATGACAACGCTATAATCTATTCGGCTGCAAATTCACGTGTTTGAATAACGAAATGAAAACTTTAATACACTATTTTTTCAAATTAAATTAAACAGTTTGTAGCCAAAGGCATGGATATTCATGATAATTTCATACAGCCTCCCCCAACAAAATTGGCCCAAATGAATTATCGACATAGTGTATTATTCCTCTCGACACTGTTTTCAGTGATATTGTAGAAAAATGAATAGGATACGATAATGAGTGAAAAATCACCATTTTTGACAAAGTTTAGTGTACTTTCCATGTACAGAATAATAATATATTTTTTACGTTAGTGTTACGTATTTTTAAATTAAAACACTTAATTTTATTCAATGATGTTTCACTTCATTCTATAACATATGGTTTATACAACTGTATTATAAATCACTGAATATTATTAATTGAATCTAAATAATATCATAACAAAAAGAAATATTGATATGATAAACTGAGCTTTTGACGTTTCGATTCGAACTGGATATAATGAATATTCGTTTTGTCCATCGAAAGGTTATTGTTACATTATTAATTCTATACAACATTGAGTGCAATGTCAGGGGCCATCAACATTGCACAGTGATTGATGCTTTGTATACATAACATTAGAAATAGAGTTTTGGGATCCCAAATTAACAGTTTGAGAGGCAGAGGGACGGTGGTAGCTGGAGTCTCTCTTACCCCGCTTTGCATACACTGTGCCGCGGTCGCCCGCTAATTAAGAAACGACCGCAATAAAAAACCCTAGTGCAGAGAAGAGTACGCCGGGGGTAATTGTTGCTTTCGATTGCGGTTTGCCGGCCTGTGGGGGATATCTGAGGCACCGCTGGAAAAAGGTGCGCTCAAAGAGACGCCAGGTATGCAGGGAAACCACTTTATAGATTGAGAAATTAAAATAAGGGTTGAAATTTTCTCCGAGGCACGTAATAATTTTTATGGAGGTCTACGCTAAGTGGTTTTTGTGCCACAGGTGTCCAGTTCAAAACGTAAAAACGTTAAATTACACTTAAAATATGGAGTAACAGCAAGTGCGCCCTTCTTTGTTACGTCATAAAAATATCAAGTTTCATTTACAAATAAATACAAAAGTTTATTATATATTTTTTTAACCGCAAAATGATAGAACCATGAATAATTTCATAGTTCTCGATGTATCAATAAAAAAGTAACCTTGTTGGTCTCATGTAAAATGTGATTTTGCAATAATCACAAAACATAAGGTTTTCATAGAAGTGTCATGGACATGGGGATGTTTTGATGAATTTGAGCTGACCTATTCATGAACTTTAAGGTATGACGATGTCGAAAGGTAAAAGAATTATGATGTGTCATAAAAAGAATTATGACACACACCGCTGAATAAAATATATATATTTTCGTAATAGTGAACCATTTTTTTATATGTATATCAGGTCTGGTTCTGATCTCTTGTGAAGAGTATCAACAAATGATTGAAAATAAAGTGTAAAAAAATGAATTTTAATTCATAGCACAAGGAATTGATGACATGATGAAAATTCGATTGATTTTAAATTTAAAATCGCTTATACTTAACATAAAAAATGAGAGCTTATCAGTTGATGTAAAAAATGAATAAATCAATGTATCATTCTTCGTTAAAAGAATATATTTGGTAGCGGACGAAGAAATACGGTGTATCACTTATAAGAAAAAATATATTACAAAGCAGCCTTTTGGCATCGAATTAAATTACAAATTAAGTAAGACAGTTAAAAGGAAACGAGAGCAACAATCATTAAAAGAGAATATGCGAAATTCATTTTGATTGCGATTCCGAGCGGTAGGTACGTGTTCAATGATAAGACAAAGAAATGTCAAAGGAATATTTTATTATTCCCAGAAGCGGAACGAGAACGAATTTTAATTTAGTTTGAGTAAACTGGCGGCAGACGCTCCAGTCGCCCCAGTCTACCCTGCGTCAGGCGAAGCCCTCGACAGTACCTAACAATGGTTCCTACTGCAAGGCAAACAGTTGGTATCAATTCTAAAGAGTGGATATACTACAAACGGCGGGGAAACGTTTCAATGGTGTTTTCCTTAGTCTTGTGAGCTTCGGTATACTTCACATTCTGTATGCTAATGCTAGCTAAGTAATTGCGAGTAGATACGCGAACTTATCTGTCTGTCCGACGGAAATGTGGAGCTTTTTCACTGTCGATTGACCGCGCAGAGCATCGCTAGAAGTCCGAATTAAATAAAGCTTTTTTGAAAGCTCGCGAAAGGAAACGCTTTTTAGAATCAAACTGCAGCATTCTATGGATATAAAAGATCTTCACAAAATTTTAAGCTAAACATGTAAAAACATTATTTTTTTACGCAGTTATTCCAGGAAAAAAAATAGCATTAGCAATCATATAAATATTTAAGTAAATTTTAAAACCTTACCTTCATATTGGTTAGTAAATGTGGTTGTTTTTCGTTGGAAATTTTTGTCGTTAATTGATGAACCTGTAACAATAGAAAAGAGTAATGTATTATTGAATATTTCAGAGTAAATACTTTAAAACGTATAAATCAGATAACAATGGTATATAAATGTCAAAACTGTAGTCTACATTCAAACAAATATATATTGACTGACATCAGGCTTTGGAAGGGTTAGAGAAACGTCTGACTCAAAGCGAGAAGCCGAAGACGGTTTTCTTAGCAAAAAGAAATGAAAAGGGGTGAGAATATACTGGACATCGCATCCCTACGACCCTTGAAGCTCCGCACAAATAATGTGTTTAAAAAAACTTAGATGCCGGGTTGATACGTCAGAGGCGGACAAACTCTACATCCCGCCCTTTTTTTAGCAATGACAAACTAGAATGCGGTTTGCGGTTGACTTTCCAAGTTGAGTTTTTGATAAAGGTTTACCACTTCGAGAGTCTATTTTTAGGGAGATTGATTGATTTTGGTGTATGCTATATTATGTGTTGAGAAAAAAATAAGCGCTGTAAAAATAATGACTGGAGCAAACAAACGTTTGCAATTCGATTTTAAAGAAGTATAAGGTATTGAATTTGTTCTCCAATAATACAATGATATACAAAACAAATCAATATCATTTTAAATGAATTACATAAAGTATTAACTAGTTCGATGCAAAAGTTTCAATAAAATATTTTATTTTTTATCCATGTCCGCTCCCAATGTGGAGCGTATGGCTTCCTAACGGAGGTATCTTAAGAGATTTTTTTATACGAAAACTGTTTATTACTCAGTCGGTCAACCTTTTCTTGTTCAAATAGAGTAGTATGGATAAAATGATCCGGCTAGGATAGGACTAGTGATTAGCTAATGGCTCTCACTACACCCGATTATTTAAGTATCGGAAACGGTGGGAGGGAATTTTAAGACATCACAAACACCCATGTCTACGAACAGAAATCGATAAATCGTTCGATAAATAAAAAATGCTGTTCGTACTGGGACTCGAACTCGTAAAGTCCTGCACGGAAGCCCACAACGTTAACCGCTGCGCCATAGGACCCGACAATGGTAAATATTTACCAATAGTTTTTATTTTTTCAATAAAAACACATTTTATTACGATACGCTTATGAATGGCTTATTAATTATTCTTTACCTATAAGAAATAATCCTAAATGTTTGTTATTATAAATGACATGTTCTCCCATCTTTAAATATAAAACTTTTGGACATTTCTACGTATCATACATAGTCACTCTATTTTATTTCGTAAAAAATTCAAATATGTATGAAAAACAGTCTTTAAACAATATTTAATTGACTTCTGAATTATGACGAATATTTTACATTAAAATACAACTGCTACACGATATCTCCTAGATATTTCTTTACACCCACAGTAAATAAGAAGTCATTATCAAAGAATAACAGTTTTTAAAATGCGTGAAAGAATATTTTTCGCCGCATGCATACAACAAACAATCGAAACCCTAACGAGAGTTCGCAGCCAAAAGGGGGGAACGCGAATATAATGGGTTGCAATTTTAATTCGAATCGACGCCGATGTCGCTAGACTCGCCACCACATCCGATAGTGTTTATTTTGTCAATAATGGACGCCATTGTCGAAATCAAGCTTCAGAAAAAGGGGATAGTTATCCTGAAGGATGTTGTTTATACGAAGTGACGATTTTGGGATCCTCCATTATCATTTAGAGCTTTTAAAATATGGCCTTATGCGCAATTGAATTTATTTTAGCCACTATCATGCGCGTGGTTGTGAGATTTTTGCTTTTAAAAGATTCTTCAAATCCAGGGATTTTTTACAAAATTAAAATTTATCTTAAAAGCTGAAAGACGCATAATTATAAATAAATATTTGATGGTTTAATTTAATTTCATAGAATACACATCTATGCAAAATTAAAATACGATTATGTGAATTTCACACCATAATATAAATGTTTCGGGACGAACAAACATTAAAAAGAAAACCATAAATCTCAAATGTTAAATAAAAAATTCAGCATTATTTATATTAAGGTTAAAATCAGAATTTCGTAATATTATTAAATTATGTGATGCCAGTAAAGCCATCAACTTTAAAACATAATTCTTAGGAAATTTAATCCTATCTATTTTATTTATTATGAGTATGATAAGAGTTCTACCATGTTAATTAAAAAAAAAAACAGTCAATATTATATATTGAACTTTATAGGTCTTGATAGTGTACACGATACGCTGGTCAGCAGTTTTAAATCTTGAAGAATAAACTTGCAAGAAGTTTATGATACTAATTCATTGGTAAAAAAATTTAACCAACAATTGAATAATTCGGAATGACCATTACAAACTAGCTAAGAGGATATTATAGAAATAGTACAAGGTGTTTGTTTAATAATATAGGATTCTATATTAGTAAGTAAGTTGGTACGTGGATTAAATTCATCATGACCCAAAAACTCATTGCAAGACTATACTTAATACAATTTTAAAACCATTGAAAATTTTTTAGAGAGTAACCTAGCTGAAAGAACGGTATTTTCTGCAAAAGTTTGCATGCAATGATGCAATTTTTGGAAAGGCCACCCCCCAAAACTTCATCCGTTTTACATACTCCAAATGAAACAAAAAGATTGCATTCCCCAGATGAAAAATACAAATTTTAGAAACGGTATGAATAAACAAAAAACCGAACAGAATTTCCGTCTCTTCAAAGTGTACCACCTCTCCCTGTTGCGAAAACTTTGAAATAGAGATAGCTCGTAGAGATGTGCTAACATTGCCAAAAAAAACTTGGGAAGTCAAATACTTTTACTTCTAATTGAAATCAATACTTCCACAATTACACTACTATCAGAGGAATACAAATAACAATAATTGGTAGGTACAAGAAAAATCATAATAAAGTGTTACAATTATACATTTGGGTGTATTAATCAATCAGGACAACAACGTTTGAAATCATATGACAAAAATGTCTGGCTTTCGAAAGAGAGAGTTATAATATGGGCCTATTATACGTTTAGTGAGCCAAGTGGTATTTTAGAAAAAAATAGTTAGATGCGTTGTAATATTTAAAGTATCGTAAAAGTGAAGTAAACTCAGATAAAACACATTGCAATAGTATATTATAACAATCTCCATATAGTATAAATATGCAATCGACCAAAACACCAAGTAAAAACGTGATTGTTCTAAAAAGAACAAGAAAAATGTTTAACTATTTTACTAATTGGCTCTAGTAAATACATGACAATTCAATCAATGTATATTTATATTACTTTTAGGGTGTTTACTTTCAATACTTGTGGAAAGGAAAGGTATTATGTTAAGAAAAACATAATATTCCTTTGAACTTATTTCCAATTTTATTTATCAAGATCAAGACCGGATTCGCTCTTTGCGAGCATTATCAACCAATGCTCGACATGAGCGAAATCGGTCCTGATTATTCTAAATAACTGTGGAATTCCTACAACAGTGTTTTATTTTTTGATATAATGACTTTACCTCCACCAAGTATTGACAGTGAACACCTTAAAAGTGAGTTATCTTTCAAAATGATTTTGATAATCGTTAGTATTATTCACCTTTAAATCCGAGTACACAGATACTCGATATTCATATTGAAAGATCCCATCACTGCAAGTATGCAAAGTTTTGCAAGTATTTTTTCGTTTTTTTATTTAAAGTATTTTAAGATCTTTTGAAATGCTTTTGAGTCTATTTGTAAGCAGTGTGGAGCTCTTCGGTTAAAAGTAATTAGCTGATGAATTCTCTTTGGCTATATGCTAAGTAATTAGGTGGGATGATATTTCTCTACGGTCAAAAAATTACAAAAAGGAATTTCGCGTAATTCGTTCATATCTGGAATCGTGCACTTTTGAATTTAATATCATTATAATAAAGCTGTTTTCAGTAAACAACTCTGTCTGCTTTCACGAAAACGAACACATAAACAAATATTATAAATTAATTAAAAGCTGGGCAGATTTCTTTCTTATTTTATTTTTTAATAATAAATGAATGCCAACATCCATTAATTTAAGCAGGGGCGTTTTTTATATTTGTAACACTTTGGGGTGCCGGATTTCAATCCGAGTAGGTCATCGCGTATTGCGATGATGCAATCGGTCATGTAATCTCATTTCTTTACGTCAGTGTTTCCGAGTTTTTTAAAATTAAATTAAATTATTATTAATTAGCTCTTATTTCGAGATTTGCATTTGATAAAACACTGGCAACATAATTATTAATCAATCTCTTTAAAAGTATAATAAAATTGAATAAAGTGCGAAAGAAAAAAATACCTTCGCAAGGTTAAGAAATATTGTCTTAGATGTTTACAATTTAATGATGGTAAACGTATGCATTTATTGTTTTCTATATTTTTAATTATTTTCAAAGAACTCAGCGCAATAAGCAATTATAATAATGACTTGACGATTTTTTTTCAAAATAATAAAATAGCTGTAATGCCAATGCGAGGTAAATTGACATCACAAACACTCACGTCTCAGGTCTTAAATTTAAATATCTAAATTTCACTTTGACCTTACTGGGAATCAAACCCAAACCAGGATGATCGGAAGAGCAAGCTCTAACCAACTTTACCACAGCAGGAAAAAAATTGTACATTTAAAGCAGAATATTTTTATCACCACTGAAATATTCCGTAATTAAAAACGATTCCCTCACTTAAAAACTTCACCGGGAATATTCTGAAGAGTAAACCATTTTTTATCCAGACACCGGGAGTCAACAAACACTTTAACTTTATTATAAGTTGTCAGCACTCAACTTTTTATTAGAGTTTTTTGTGTGACAAACATAAATAAGGGAAGGATATCTATGGAGAGCTGCGGGGGTAGCGACCCTAGGTAAATAATGCGAGGTTTATCAACGATATCTGCAAATTGTTTTTCATATTTTATGGCCCATCAAAAAGTTTTACTCCTTTTGTGAAATCAGTTTGAGCGTAGTAATAAAAATATTAACTACCGTGAGTACCTCGTACGAATCAATATACATTTTTGTTTATCAGTTTTATACAGGTTAATAAACTAGGTTTAATACCTGCCAAGACTGTTTAAATTCTAGATTTAGGAGAATCGTCAAAATATACTTATGAACCATTATACAAATTTTATTACGTGACAGAAACTCATTATAATCAGTGAAAAACATTAAAATTGACACACGCAGAATTAATAATTGGAATAATTCACATTTAATAGAAAAAGTATTTTTTCTAAAATTTGGTTTTAATCTTAATCTGTATTATTTAAATAATCATTCTTCTTATAAAAGTTTGTAAATATTTTATTTTATGGTTGATTTGAGAGTAATGGTTGATGACAGGGTGTAAAACACATTATTAAAGGATATAAAATATTTTGATAAAAAATCATATGACTTGAGTATGCACTATTAAGTTAGCGACGCACCGGGCGTTATCAGCATCGCGTATTTGACGCGATCTGAGTAATCTCCAGTCCCGGGGTGGGTAACCTTTTCATTTCTAAAGGCCACATGTATTTTTCTGATTCAACATAAGGTTGCAGTAAAGAAAAGGTTGACACCCCCCTCCCCCTTTTTTCTACTGTCGAACATAAAATGAGTTGATTACGGTCTCTTTCCAAACTCTAGCGTAATTTTTTTTTGATCAAAGTTCCCCACCACTGCTCCAGTTTGTCAATTTTTTTATTAAAAAAAAGATTTGTTTAATTTCAAAGAAAATAATCAGTTTCATAAGGAAGTGTACAAAGTATGAAGTAACAAAAATAAGCAGAGAAAATTTTCATATTAGTATACCCTATTCCAGAGGTGGGAAACCCGCGACCTTCTGGCCAATTCTGGAAAAACGAGATTTGGAGACATTTGGGGAAAGTGTGTAACAAATTGTGGATTTTAAATTTCTCAGTGAGCTTAAAAAAAACGAGGTTGGAAGATATCTGGGGAAAAGTATAGCGAATTGAGGATTTCAAATTCCTTAGTGAGCTTAAAAAAAAAACGAGGTTTGAAGATATCTGGAGAAAAAGTATAGCGAATTGAGGATTTCAAGTCGAATCAGAAAAATGAATGAGGCCTTTAGAGAAGAAAAGGATCTCCCCACCTCTGCCCTATTCTAAGTGTTTTTTTTTGTATCCTAAAAAGAAGTAAGTATAAAACAAAACGTTAGACACAAATAAAACTCGAAATGGCATGTATATTATAAGTATGAGGTACATATATGCGATACAAAGAGAGGAGGTGATTTTAAGCTCGTTTGACACAGAAAAGCATAAAAACTTGCGCGTAAGTAAATGTGCTTGATTTAAAATATCTGTTTCAGATATTTCATAAAAACAAACTTAAGTAAAGTAAACTCTTTAAACACTACGCTTTTGTAAATGACACGAAGTGCCTCTATATTTTGGCTTTCTATATTGATTCGGGCGAAAGAAGAACACGATACATTTTGCCGTCAATTATTAGAAAATATAAACTTTGCGACTTTTCAAAGTGTTCTGAAAGTTTTCTCTTTTCGTTAAAAAACGTCTAGACGATAGATTGATAGTGCGCAAGCAATTTAAGTAAAATGATTTGTTTTCACAACCTTTGCCAGTTCATATTTATAACGTTACAGTGCCTTTTTCTTTGTGCCTATTGAACTATGTTGAATTCAATATAATAACATTTCACATACAGCGAGAACTGAATTTTACACCCGTACCTCGATTGCTCGATGGATAGGTATTGCGAAATTTAGCGTAAAAAGAGGCATAAGACACGTATATATTTTAAGCATACATAAATTACAAAAAAATAAACTTTAAAGTGAACACATTATTCGCTTGGTACATTATGCTGTTAAATGATCGGTTAAATATTCTTGATACTGCCTAAAATTTTTTGTATTTACATTTTAATATTTTAAAACCATATTTTCTAATTTTATGCCTCATTGTAGAACTATTGAAACTTTATTGAAGTGCATTCATTTGGTTTGTCAGAATCATCAATATCACAGATATCATCTTCAAAATCGAGTGACTGCTTATTGCGTGATTAATTGTCAAATACATATTGAAAAGATGTATTTTTCTTGAACGCGTTAAGAATGAAACAACGGAAAACGAGTCTCACTTAAATTGAGGTATTTCTTATCAGTTGACAATGCTCGCAATGAGCGAAACCGGTCAAGACCGTTTAAATAAAGTGGAATAAAGTACATAAGAATATTGCGTTTTTGTTAATTTAATTTCACAAATGAAGCTTAACGGGATCTTAAAGTTAACATGACGCTAAAAATCTTTTCAGGCAGTGGACGGAGAATGTAAGCGTTTTTTGCTTGAACTTGAAAATGTCCGAATACCACGCGAATTACAAACAATACCCCGGAGTCTGCTATTTCAGTCAACGCAGTCCGTTGGCCAACTTACAGACATTTATTTTTCGAGACACGTAAGTATTTAGCTTTCGTATACAAAACTTTCCGTATGTATTTCATGCCTGCGTCATGAAAGCTCGAAATTTTGTATTCGCTAAAAACACGCGGGCCATCACCATACGTGAGTTGGGGAACTAACAGCCAAATTAAGGAGACGTGACTCTACGAACAAGGAGAGTTATACCGTAAAAGGATACACAAAAAGTGCCGCTTCATTGAAAGTAAGTGAGTAAGTTGTCAAACTTTAACTCCCGTGAAAGATTGAGTGATTTTGTTTGTTTTTATTTATTAATTGATAAATAACAATCTATAAAACTTTCTTGGCGAGTGAGAGAGAATATAAATCGACGAAAAGAAGTAGTATAATCTTTAATATGACTTTGTAAACAAATACTAGTTATATTGATCGTTTTATATACATAATACATCAAACACTTAACCCCCAATTACCAATACAAGAAGTTACTGATTCAGAAAACGAGTTATTTAGTTAGTATTAAGTATATATTGATGATTTAGCAAGGATTAAATTCACTTTTTCAAGACTTCTTAAGCACTAATAATTATTGATAAAATACAAATAACGTGACAAATTTAATATAAGAACTTTGTTATTCCATAGGTTTTGTAGCCCCCTCCCGGTAGCCGGTAAATTGCTCGAATGGAAATTGCTCGAATTACAAATTATTCGAATTGCTTGGTTATTTAAACGATTTTTCACGACTTTTTCTACGAATTTCATTTTTATCTTGTGCGACACTTGTTTAGAGAGTGAAATATAAAAATAATTTTCGTAAGTATTTATTTTAACCGTGTTCGCTCCAAATGCGGAACATATGATCTTTTAATGGAGTTTATCTCAACAGAAGTGTTTCTACGAGAACTGATTATTAATTAGTTACTCAAACTGTTTCTATATATTTCTAGAACACATAGAAGACTAGGGCTAAGACAGAACAAACGGACAAAACAAACGGAAACAAATTGATTATCTTGTTATTCGAGCAATTTCCATTCGAGCAATTTACCGGGAACCCCCCCTCCCTGTCTCCAATAGAAAGGAAAAATCTCAAACTTCCCTTTTGTAATATTTACGTTAAGAATAAGAATCAATGTTTTGTTTATTTGTTAATAACCTTACGAAAGTTTTTTTTTCCAAAGATGCTTCTCAAAAAGAGTAACAATTTTTGACAAAACCTGTAGAATAGAATAATATACTTATTCAATTTAATTTCATATTAAAAATTACAAAGCTACCGCCGAATTCATAAAAAAAACATGTTAATGTATAATTTAAAATTTCGACTGAAGGTGCTTGGTGAAATTTCAATATTAAATTTGAATCGTTCAAATTATGTACATTTTCACTGTTGTACCCTATATAAATATAGTCATAAAACCTTTTCCGACAAACAAATAAATATAATTCTTTAAACCACTCACTACTCAAATCTTTGGGGATTCCCATGAGCTTATCCTTTTCGCCAGCAATGGATTTGAACTCAATGATACATTTATTTATTATATAAGCACGAACCATTCATTTACTGAGCGTCAGTTGAAGTTCATCCGTGCACTTGAACGCCTGAAGATGCCGAAAGGCGAAACCCGGGTCGTTAGTGACAAAATCTGTGAAAATGTACATAATTTGAACGATTCAAATTTAATACTAATGTTTGCTTCCGAATTCGTACTTAAGCAAGCATTTGAAAAATAAGTAGTCTGAGGATGCCTCTGAATGAGGCGAAATACGTGTCACAGTTTGTAGCACAAAACGTGGAATAATCTTAGTTATTTTATTTTATATTAATGTATACTTCAATTATTCAACACATAAACGAATAATTAACACTTCATAGATAAATCGAAAAGTTAAAATATAATGCTCAATTAAAGAATGAATAATGACTCTTTAAAAGAAAAGAAAAAAATTGACACGGTATTCATTAGAACACATAAACGGGCACTTGCTTGCTATAAAAAATACAAAAAAGACGCAAAGAATTTGCTAATTGTATCATTAAAAGAAAATAATCACTCCTCTGTTACTTCTTTCTAAAAAAGCGATCGGAATTTACTTTTAAAACAATATTTCCGTAAAAACACGCTGATTGATGAAGCTTTTCATCAGTTGTCATTGAAATTATGGAATGTTAATGATATTGCCAATTCTCGTTTTCGTTGCTTTTATTATTTATTTTTAACTAACGATCACAGAAAGTTAAAACAAATTGTATTTATTTTATCAGTGGAATGTCACCCGTGGTTATGAGGGTAGAATATGGCAGGATATATTTTTTTTCATTTAATTCAAACACGTGCGTCGATTATTGTTTTCAATTTTTTAAAATCCAAATGTAAAAAAAAACCATTGTGCTTATTATCACAATATATATATATATATATTATATTGTATTTATTGATTGATTTATTTTCGGAATTGTAATGTAAATACACGTCATCACAACATAATTACTGTATGCAAAAAAAATATATTGAATATTACATCTTCGATTACAATATTACAACATTTTTTTTTACTGAACAGTAAATATTCGTAAAGGGTTTTTGAATTGAAGAACTTTATGCATATCAATTTTAGACGACGAAAGTCGTTCGATGTATATTTGCTTATGAATTTTGGCAGTCTTTCGCATAAAGAAGTCCTTTGGAAGGACCATGCGTGATTTAATCTTTCATGTAAGACTTGAGCACAGTACACTATATTCATCAAATGTTCTAATAAACTTTCATTTACTAAACACCTACTATCAATATTCGTAAGGAGTTTTTAATCATTGTACTATCCACTTAAAGTCAGGAAACAGTTATGAAACTAACAACTTTCTTCGCAGGTTTCAGTAATTAAATAAATGAGGGATTTTATTTTACGAGCTTAAATATCACATGAGAAAAAAGCAATACAGTGTACGTTCTGATATTTTTTTTTCAGTAGCTTATACCAGGTAAAATAAAAACTTTGCTAATAAAAAACTCTATTGTCGTAACGTTTGTCAGGGGTCGATGTTTTTTAATCAGTCCATGTATGTATGTAGGAATTTATGAAAACAATATTCGTTATTTTTTTATAATTGAATTTCATCGATATTACATATTGGTATCCATAAAACTTATTTCGGTAGCTATCTATGTAATCTGATGCAGTCCGCGGTATTAATATAATAAATATTTTATGGCACACGATGCTGACTTTAAAATGGTTTCGCACCTATGACATCTAAAAATAACGAAACGATATCGATATCTCATTATCATTTTTTTAAAAAAGTAATAAATTGAATGAAAAGTGATGATACAAAATTATTATTTTCATTTTTGACGGTATAATTTTAATAAAATAAAATTTTAGAAGTGTATTATGAGAGGTCTTTGTCGACAAAATATTTTGATATTTAATTGTTATCAACTAAATCCGGGTGAAGTTTATACAAATAATTAATTTATTCAAGGTGGGTAATGAATACCTGGAACGGTTAGCTGATAACTAAATTATAAACAGTTGTTTTGGCTTATGACAGGTTTAAAGGGATTCAAAGCTTGGGATACCTTTGGCAAGGTTGTTAATTGTTATTGAAATGTTTGACGTGTTTTGGAAAATAAATTTGGACTTGTTTTCCTTGCTGTATAGGCTGGTAAAAAGCTTTCACGTATTTCACAGAAATTTCTTTTATATTATATAATTCAAGAGAGATGAAATATGTTTTCATATCTCTCAGACGAAATAGCAATTCGTTGTTAAATTTAACTCGTTTTTTTTAAATCTAAAATATCTACACACATTTATTTTTGTGAGAGATAAAATTTTCTTGTCCAAACAGTTTATTTCAACGATAAACAATAACATTATAAAAAATACACCTCAAAATTCTTCCGGAAAGTTTTGAAGTACATAGATCTTAAAATAATGCAAACTGTCGGAAATCTAAAGATAGTTTTAAACAATTATTGATTACTGTTTGTAATAAAAAAAAAACATTGTCGCAGAATTTTTACTTCTACTAAAAATCCAAGTGAAGCATTTGTAGTTTTAACATTCCGATGTCAGTTGGTTTGAGGCATTATTGCTGAATTAAATGCCGTGATTACAAAATAGTTTATACGTACATACATTTTGCGGATAAATTAGAAACATATAGATAAAGCAATTGAACGTATAAATCAAACTCTCTTATACGAATCAGAATAAAACTCATCGAGTCGTTCATAGCGAGAGACATCTCTTCGTCGAGTCAGTCAGTCACTCAGTATTTTAATATATCAGCGCTTGACAGTAAGTAACGATCGAATATTTCCTTGGAAATCAGACTGAGGCAAAAAGCCTTCTAGTATTGCTAAAAATTCAGGAATATAATATAATACGAACAATTTATATGTGGAGAATAAAGTATTTTATACAAATGTATCCGTGCTATAGGATTTTAATTTAAAGTTTTTGACGTATTGATTTGTATGATTTGGGTATTTAAAAATAATGATCGGTTGTATTTTGGGATAGGTTATTCAAATAGAGATTTATGTTAGCAAATTCTAGTAATAAATTGAGAAAATAGTGTAAAATAAATGTTTTATACGAATATATTCCGTTATATCTTGTGGGATAAGATGCAACAAATATAAAAATGTACTAATTTTTTAAGAGTATCTTTTATTAAACATTTAACGAGTTATATATAATAAACCTATTGTTAATTATATTTTACAGTGATTGTGCAGATTGAGATAACAGTTTGTAAAACGGATTGATAAAACAACGCTTTCAATTTGGAGTGTTAACTGTCAAAATTTGGTGGAACAACATAAAATACTCAAATGAATAATTTACTTTTTGATTATATCTGGTCATTTTATTGCTTTACTTTGATAGTAAAGGTGTTTATGATAGTGAGTACGTTAGTTTTATTGTATTCTAATAACAAAGTGACAAGAAATTGTTTCGTTATTAGAAAACTACATTTCTATTTAAATATATATTTTTTATTCCGTGATTGAAAAAAAAAACACGAAATAGAAGTCATTTTTATTTTTGCATGTTTATTTTACGGTTAGCGGATAATAATATTCTTTTATCTCTTCGATGAAATGCACCGTTTCATTCTAAACGTCGTTAGATGTACATCAGCTAATTATATCTTCGTTTCACTGGATAAATGTGGAAATACTAAAAGAGGATGCTATATTCTATCCAGACAACAAAGAGTTGGAATAATAATAGGTGTCAGTGCTGCAATCCCAAGGGATAATTTAAAAATAGGCGACTCGAAAATGGCGAGCCCGCTCGGAGTTTTAAAATTCCGCAACACTGATCCTGATAATCGTTTTTCTTTGCCGCAAATAATTCTTAAAAGCATCTGAATTAACCTTTTTTCGAATTCAAAGAGTTTTTTAATGGTTCGATTTGACCGATTTAGAATTGTAAGCACCAACTTGCTGAGAGAATATAATTATAGGATTTAAATTTTAATTCCAGCATTTACGATTTAGCAAACTTGCAAGTAAATCAATTGTGCCATTTTAAAAATAAGTAACGTTATATCGTAATTTATTAATATTATTCAAATTAATAATATGTCAAACACCATGCCGATGTCAACGCAGACGTTCGACACATTTAGGTATTGATTTCGCGAACTCCCTGAATTAAAATTGCATATATTTATAATTACAAAATATGAACAAGGTTTAAATATAATTACTAGAAACCATTACTTCTATCCAGGGACGATATTTGAGGGGAGATATTTACGTCTCGGTATTTGAAGAAATAATGATGTTTCTGTTTCTATCCTACAAAAGAGCTGTCAAAAATCACCTAAATTAATGTCATAAATAATGTAGACTTTTAAGTCATTGTTGGGAGTTGGCAAGAAGTAACTTTTGACAGAATTCAATTGACGAAAATAACAAGAGGCCAAGATTCATATCTATACATTTAATTTTGTAACGCGATTCTTATTATGTACTAGCCGGTTCCCGGCAAGCGGTGGAAAGCCAATCAAAGAAAGAAAGTGTTTGTGTTTATTGAAGTGCACGTTTTCTTTTTCCATCTGTTTAACGATTGCTGCCGATTATCTATGGTACGACACACGCGCCACATACTGTAAGTCAATTTTACTATAACATTCGCGCAAGTGCAAGCATACGTTGTCAACATGAACTGTATGGCAGACATACAAACATTGATTTTTGTATATAAGACTTACTGTAAGTTAATTTTACTATGCCTATAACCTTCCCGGAAGTGCAAGCAAAAATTAGGTCAAAGTTTTGTGGCAACGCATAGAGTATGAACAAACAAACATTCATTTTTATATGTTAGATTGCATGAAAATGTTCAACGATATATTATGTAACGCGGCAATAAATGCAGGCAGAGAACAAGACGTACAAAGAATTTGAAAAATTAAAAATAAAACATTGGATGGGTAAAATATATATTAATATTTTGTATGAAATTTTGAGTGTTTATAAAATGTCGCAGGGTGTTTTAATATTCACAAGCTGACATTCCGCGGCAGGCGTTCTAGTTTGTTTATGTTGAAAAGTTCACAGAATATAACGACATACATCCATGCATAATGTACGAAAGCTTAATAGAACTTTCAGTAAAGTGCATGGCATAATCAAAACAAAAATCAACATTATGGGTATAAACTACAAACGTTTTCAATAGTTTGACAAACTTTACAAACACAACTGTCTTTTAATTTATAACTTTAATAAGCACCGAGTAAACATGGTGTAATTTAAAATTATACAATATAAAAGTGAATCTTTGTATTTATAAAATATTTGCAAATTTAGATCAATTCGCAGGTAAAATATATTTCATTAATATTAAAAGATGGATACAATATAATATAAGTGGACATTTTTAGTGACAGTATTTGTGAACTGTTTTTACTTTTTTATTTCTTGATTGTGTATGTTGATTTTGATGTATTTTACATGGTGGTTTTTTTTAAATTGTTCTCATTATATTTTTCTAGTGCATGGCGAATTGGAATCAGCTGTAATGTCATGTACATACTGTACTTTTAATTTTTAAACAATAAATAAATAAACTACATGTTTTTCATAGAAAAAGGATCTTTAAATCATTGAAGAAAGCTTTCGAACATGGATTTAATTTTATTTCTAGATGTGATAAAAATTTAAATAAATTGGAACAGTGATTAAAAATAATTTTAAGCCGAAGAAATTGTGACGTGCTTTAAATGTACTTACAATAATTATCACAAATTCAAAATAACATTAAGAAAATGTGTTTTGTTTCAATATTAACTTACATGTGATGTTACTGTTTCCAACAACGTATCAATATAATATTAATAATTCTTTCTATAAGGTAGATAGATTTCTTGTAATATATCAAATATAATTTACAGCTATACTTAGTTTCCGAATGACGTCTTAAAAATTCTCATTTTGATTTTCTCTCGAGGGTATACGAGAGGTGTATAAAGTCGAAACACTTATAATGATTATTTGTAATCCCCTCGAGAGTCCTGATGGCTCAAGAAAAATTTACAGTGCTTGTTTTTAAATTTACGACCGAAATCTCAAGATATCCATCATGATTTCTTATTCAAGCCTCGGGTGTTTCAAACTACTTGACGATTTCGCACTGTGGTTGTTTATGTTTATTAAAGAAGACAAAAAATGTATTCTTAAAATTTCATAAAATATATATATATTGCAGTGCCAAACTGTAGTCGATTGTTTGACCGAGGTAGATTGTATTTAAAAGCTTCAGTTTGAAAACCGTTTTGCTTTTAATTCCTTTATATACTTTTAATTAATATGAAAGTTCTGTAAAATTCGTAAATATTAATATCTAAACGTATTAAACAATAGTGTGTCGAATATAAATATGAATAAAACACACAATTGGTTTAGGACCATTGTTTTACCGAAGGGCATCCAATCATGCACAATTAATTTGAACTCGAGATTCACATTTTTTTCAGGAGTCATGCCTTCGGGATTTCGGAATTGACCACTTAATATTGATTCCGAAAATTCAGGAGAAAAAATTGTCGAATAAACAGTTTTCAGGATTATCCACAAATCTGAGACCTTTTTTTTGTTAGTTCTATTTAACTTTTCTTACATGTTGTAGTGAATCCCGAAATCCCAACAATGGTTCTAACACGATTCCGTGATTATGGGATCGCCTTATTGGTCGAGATTCTGGGATTGGAAGTCCTAATTGGAAGTTATTATTATTATACAGTAAGGATTCTTGTAGTATAATATTTGCTACATTTAAAGCGTTTCCATCGTCGTCCACATATTAGATTATCAAAGTTAATTGTGTCGCATTAAAAATCCATTATGAAAACATTAAAAAAAACTCAATTTCATGCTTTATTTTTATTCATTTACCTGCGACTTATATTGCATGTAATCATTATAAAAACCACTTGTATTGCAAATTGAAAGACATAATTATAATAAAATAAATATCCCGCCATTACATAATTAAAGTAATCCTATTTTGTAACTAAATGAAATCTAAATAGTCCAATACGCCAGTATTATCTATTTTTTTTGTTGTTTAATAACATAATGAAAAAAAATGTGACTGTCAAATGTCACGCAATATATTTATAAGGAAAGCGTGACTCGAGTAACGCACTTTGGCGCATAATCTTTATTCCTGGCACATAATATTTTGATAGAAAGCATTGTAAATCAAACGGTAGGTACGGCGGTAATGAACTCGTGTACATGCGTGAGACATATGGGACCTAGGTGAATGGCTTCAAGTCTCAAACTGTAAATTTTATATAACATAAGTCTATAGAAGATACAGCTTTATAGCTGTAAAGTTGTCATTCTTAACATAAAATGCACGACCAAGTTTCCTATCATGAGTTATAATGAAATATATTTGAATAAACAAAACAATTAATATTTTGAAATTGGTTCATGTCAGTCATGCTAAAATAGTTCCAATTTTGAAATGCATAATGTCAACAGATTAGAAATAATATTATTAATAATCGGGTGATAATTTTAAGTGGTAGCTCAATACAGTTCTAATTTTAAATTATTAATACACAGTTAAAATTTTGAATGCATGTAATGTTTATTGAGCTCGTTTATATGAAATGGAATTGAGTTCTTAATTCAAAATTTTAAAATGTTTCAAATATATCAAGGATTCAAAAGAACGTTTTTATTTATTTATGGTATATAATGTGCGAGCTCCAATTTTGAATTTTAAATGGCCAAATAAAAAATATTAGGCCATAGATTCGGCTGAATTTATGATTATGTGGTGAAAACTAGAAAAATGGAGCCATTTGCAGTGTGTTACGGAAGGAAAACATTTAATTATTCGTAGGGACTTAAATATGTAAATGACGAAAATGTAGTCTAGGTAAGAATCTGCTGAGATTTTAAGCGTTAGTTATTTTGCTTGCGGAGCAACATCGCGGTAAATTAAAACTGGCAATCAAGTCTGTGAGAGCAAGGGCACCTCGCAGAATGTGCTCGCGGTGTCTGAAGAACCAGGCAGGGGTCGGGGCTCCCGTACCCAGGAGGCAAGAGGAAAATTTATGGGCGAGAGTGTGTTTGATTTATGTGAGTCCGAGTGAGGAGAGGGCGGCGCTTAAGTGTGACGGTAGGAAGACACGTGTGCGGAATAAAACACACCGTGATATTCTCCCGGAATATAGAGCCACGGTTACTAGCGCACATGTCAAACAATACATACATATACGGAAACGTCAATAGAGCCAAATCGGCATTTATGGTATTTGTTTTTTCCCCCAATTTTATTCAACACAATAAAAGTTATGTAGATTTGTAGGTTATGATGATATTTAAATAATGCTCGTATTTTTACGGTCAGAATTTATATTACATTGGTCAGAATTAATAATAAATGCTCATAATATATCGGTCAGAGTAAATAGACACAATTTAAATGAAATTAAAAAATACCTAACCTGACCAAAATGGGTATAAAATATTCTGACCGTATAATATTTTTATTCTGATCAAAAATTGATTTAAATTCTGACCATTTAATTTGTTCCCTTTAAATAATATTCAGCTTGGTTTTTTTGATGACATGCGATTATGAGGCGGTAATAAAATTATTTTGTCAAATTTTCTTTAAAACTAAATACTTAAATTGTTATAATATTATATAATTAATGTTTTGGTTGGTCTTAAATGACCGTTATCATGGTAAACAGAGTCTTCCACTAAGTAGCAGTGGTTTATAATCGCTGCCAACTAAATATTTAATTGAACAGAATATAATAAATAAAATAAATGGACGCCTTCGGCCAAAAGTATTGTAATATGCGACACATTAAAACGAAATCTTGTATTCAACAAAATTACAATATAACTGAGGCGTTCAGTATCGAACACTTCCAAATCAGTTTCACTTTATTATTCAGGAGAGTCGAAAGTTTGTTCGATTAATATTAAACGGAATTTTTAATGTGATCTAACTTAAATAACTAAAAAAAAAAAACAGTAAGCGTACACTTATGTACTGAATGACATTCAGTAAACGGATTCAAACCCTGCGGTCTAATAGGTTTTCAATGACTCGGCCAGTATGATAACGAGATCCATTTGATTTGACGATTTTCGATTGTAAAATCATTATTTAGTTGATTATTATAACACTTGTGTAGTAAGATGTTGATTCTGAAACAAATATTGAAGTGTAGGTATTACTAAAATTGCTCGCCGGAATTCATAACAGTGTACACATGCAAATACATGACTTAACCGTGATTGATACCGGAACCTTTAACTGTAAAATTAAAAAAAATAGTAATTGATTATATATCAAATATAATTGGTACTACAACAGAGTAATATATTTCTCATTTGAGAAAAATTCTCGGAATAATGAATTAACTAAATTCTATCTAAAAATATTTCAATTTATGAAGTACATAAATATTAAAATGATGCGCAAAGGGATGATCGAGCCCTTATAATGTTATATATAAAGTAGCGATATCTCAGACTCGCGAGGAAGGGGGAGTTCGGTTTTATCACCGGAAGGGAAAAGAAGATTTGAACGTGTTAATTTAAGTATTAAAAGCTTAATTTTAAGTCAAGCTTTGAAATCAACGTTTTAACGTGGGTATTACCTTTTCGAAGCTCTTTTGTAGTAGATTGAATTACGAAAAGGCGGAAAATATAATTGCTAATTATTTAAAATTAAAATAACAAGGAAAATTACACAGAGGAACGATGATTATTTAATAATCTGAGCGAGAACATTATAATATTCTTCAAACACGTACGTATACATAATATTCTTAATAGAGAACTCCACAGTTTTACTTTATATTTAAGTATTTATCGATAATTAATTGATTCTGTGAACTTGATATTGTTAAAATATAAAATCTCTTCGTTACATTTGATCCGTCTTGGTAATGTTTCCACAAATATTTATTTCTATTGAAAAAATACAAGCTTGAGCAAGTCAAGTGCTGATGTGCATAAAATTTGCAAATTAATTTGATTCAAAATGCGGGCTTTTCAAAATAAATTGACAGTAAAAAAAATATTTTGTCAGTTATTTAAATGCATAAACGGACAAGATAATATATTTGTTTCAGTATCATGTTTACGGTAGTATGATGTTATGGCTGTTTTTTTTAAAAAAATATTGATGAGCACAAAAAAAACTAACCGTTTTAATATATTCCTAATTAATTATACTGACCACAAAATTCAATAACTAACGATATATATACTGACCATTTTGTTTCATAACTGACAAATTCCATTATTGTACGTTTCTTTGATTTTTCTATCATCCCCTCCTTGCCTCCTTTTTTATTTTAATAATATATCGGAATAGTAAAATTAAAATCATTCGAACTTAAATAAGCATTTGTGAAAGTAAGAATGTTTGAGGATGCCGCTGAAAGAGGCGAAACACGTGTCACAGTTTGTAGCACAATACGTGGAGTAATCGAAGTTATTTTATATTTTATATTAAGACAAATCATTTCGTTAACTGAAAAGATATATGATATACTTGTCAGTCTTGTAATATTTATAATTAATTCTTGGCGGAAAGTGTTATAGTAATAAAAAAATACCGTTTTTAAAATAATTATAAGAATGGTTTTGGTCATCACGAACACTATCTACAGAAACTGGTCGTGATATTTATTAGAAATAGAGAAAATAGTACAATTACAGTGTTTTATTTTTGATAACATGATCAAATAAATACAGATCTGCAAAAAACCGTCATGAGTTCAATCCTGGCCTACGTCTCAAAAAAAAAATGTGAGAAAACTTATACATTTTCCTGTTAATGTGATTTTAATGTCGACGTAAAATACACATCCAATAATTATCCGTTACACAAACTTGGCACATGTTCTCTAATAATGCGAACGTGTTATGGCTCCTTAATGCGACAATTTGTCTTTGTGAGACAAAACTCCGCGACGACAAACTTTTAATTCACTGTGAGACAAAATATAATTACAAAAGCGCATTAATATAACGAGTAGAGGGTATGAATTAACGTTAATTAGTAGACGTATTTTAATTAATCGTATGATTAATTATCGTTCGTAATTAATTTACAAAAGCATGCGAGACTTTTTTTAGACGATGGATCAACGTTAAAGAGGCAATCGATTTAATTTAAAAAACATTGATTAATTGATACTCAATATAAAATATATAAGAAGAATTTGTTGTTATTAAGTGGATTATATTATATACGGATTCTGCTAGGAAATGATAATGCAGTATTTTACTAATCGCTCAAATAATCGGAACATTTGTGATGTCAATTATTCTCTTAAGAGTTGACCTTGAGTGGTATTTTATTCTTCACATATTTGGCACATTGGCATTAGCTGTAATGTTAAATACTTAAAATCGTAGACGTTTTTGACAGAGACACAATTTTGTGTTCTACATAAAAAAAAAGCTACAAGATGTTATTGACAATAATATTTATCTCGTCCAATAGAAAAATAAAGAAAACTATTATTTACTGTACACAGCGATCGTGACTGAATCTCAAACATGCTGAATTATCTATGGACACGATTGGTATTTTTTATTAGAATAATTGGATATGTTAAATATAAACTAGTTTGTAAACTACATTACATTAATTTAGAAATACGACAGTTTAGATTTGATGGAAATGCGTCGTAGAAAGTCGAGTGAAAAACCTGACATAAAAAACAAGTGGCAGAGTGAATTATTAAGAATTTTTAAACTTTTTTTTCAGCCGAAGCGAAAAAAGTAAGCACATAAAAATCCAGAACTTAGCTGAAATACATAACTAAGCTTTTTATACTATCTACGTACGCTTTTTAAAATATGCCTTTTGTAAGCAGGAAAGGGATGTGAGCACCAGAGTCTTGGGGTAGGTTCCCGGTGGAAGACGGGATGGGCTAAGAGTTACCGGAACTTTCAAAGAATTTAACAAAGGTGTGTCAGTGATTCTTACGTGACGGTTTCTTAAGAAACTTTCGAATAGATCCTGCCTTAAATTGGAACATGTGAACTTAAAGCTTCTTAAATGGCAAAAATATCGATTGACCCACTTTGGAGTAATACCTAGAGCGCGGAGGAAGAAAGGAAAATTTCACTTAGCTATAATTTAAGTAGTTTTTTGTACTTATACTTATATGCATGGTGAAATAAATTTAAGAATCACAGCTGTGCTGTACGAGTCTAACATCATCCTAAGATTGTTTTATGTTCATTTTATCGTAATAACAATACATTTCTTAGATTTTAACAAAACACATGCATAGTAAATATTTCACATTTTATTAAAAATCAAGAAACGGTTAAAATAAGAAGTTTTAAAATACAAACAAAATTAAAATTGGGTTGTGTTATTGAAATTTGGTATAAATACTATTTTATTTAAAGAAGTAATTTACATTTTTTTTAAATATAACAATGTGAAACTAGACCAAATATAAAAAAATACAATTAAATATGAAAGATGTTAGTCCACGGGTTCCCAACCAGGGGGTCGCGAAGGGTTTTCTGGGGGGTCGCCAATTTGTTCCGATTTTGGATTTGAACAACAAAAGGAGTTTCGGAGACAACTACTCACATGGCTTTTATAAAAAGGGGTCGCCACCTGAAAAAGGTTGGGAACCTATGTGTTAATTACTACTCATGTATTGTCAAAATTTATTGATAAATCATTAGCATAACAAACCTTCCCCATCATTGACACACTTCTAAGCAAAAATCATAACGGGCAGAAATGTCAATCTCCGAAACCAAGAGTTACTGATATTTATTACTACGTTAAATAAATATACATAATCGAAAAAAATACATTCAATAATATATATAATTTATAGCATCGAAAAAATATTTAATATTGTTTTCTTTTGTGCAAATGCCAGTTTAAGAAAAAGAGCTAACGTTAATTGAATTTTATTGGTAGTATTTATTACTATCACCCCCACGAGAATTCTTATATAAATTGTATTCTAGTATGAAAAATTTGCATTTGACCGGCGTATAGGTTTATGTTAATAATAATTATTCAATTATCTCCGCGTGTTAACTATATTGGACGAAAATAGTGTAACATAAAGTTTGTTCACCCTAGATGTGTTTTCTTGATGGTAAACAAACACCATCATTTTATTCCGATAGAAATTATTTTGGTATTCTAAATGCCAACGTACTATAAATTCATAGGGTGTTCACTGTCAATACTTGGTGGAAAGGCATTATATTAATAAAAACACAATAATCCTTTGTACTTCATTCCACTTTATTTAATATGTCAGGACCGGTTTCGCTCATTACGAGCATCGTCAACTGAGTTGTCATCGTCAACATCGTCAGTTGACGATGCTCGTAATGAGCGAAACCGGTCCTGACATATTAAATAAAGTGGAATGAAGTACAAAGGATTATTGTGTTTTTATTAGTACTATAAATTCATAGGAAGCCTTAGGGACAATACAACTTTGACTTTTAATTGGAAAACTATAACTATATTATGGATATTAATATAAATTCACACACACGCACTGTTGACATAAGGTCTATGATTTTACAGGTCGTAGATTTAAGTTTTTGATATTTCCAAGAGAAATTCTATATAGAGGCGGTAAGGGTAATATTAATTGTCATTTCAGAAAAAAAAACATTTTGATCTCAGTAGAAACATAAAGATCGAAGACTTCTTGAAAAAATCTTGTTCACAAATTTACAAAAGTAATTATACATTTTAAACTCATATACCTTAGAACGTGTTAATATGTAACACCTTTTGAACTTTTAGGATTCGTTTTTTAGGAGAAATACCGACGAATATCCGTAGATCGCAAAATTCAGAAGCTTTAATAGTGGATGAATGATCGATTTTAGTGTAGATAATGATAATTTGTGTTTCGATTTGTTGAGAAGGATTCATTATAACTATCTACTATTGATATATGATTCACTTAAGTAAACCAAGTAGCATTTTTAGAAAAAAAAACAGTAAGATGCTTTATAATATTCCAAATGTCTTAAAATATCGTAAAAGTGAAGTAACCTCATTTAATACACACTGAACTAGTGCTATCTTCCTAAAATAAAAATATACAATTCATCAAAACACCAAGTAAAAAAATGATTGTATTTTAAAGTCCAGTAGAAAATTTTTCACCATTTCACTACTTGATTCACTTCACTTCTCATGGCCGCATTAACGAATGAAATATTAAAAAAAGTTACACAGGTAAAGTAACAAAGTTATCAGTTTTGATTTTGGATTTCAAATAAATTTGCAAAAAGTTACCGTTTTAGCAGCTACGATTCTAATAGGGTAAAAATATTTCATATCTCTTCTTAGCCAGTATATATAGCTGAGCAAATTTACGTTTAAAGCATAGTTCTGACGATGGCGAAAGCCGAAATAGCTATCAACGTATAACATATAAAAAACTGTAGAACTGAAATACTTTGATATTCTTACCCTATTAAAATGGAGTTCTACCAAGTAAATGCCAAATCAATAAATAAGCTACGATTCTTTTATTTAAAAAAAGTTTACTAGAAAACAAGACGAAAACGTAGTATTTGTTATAGGTATATCGAGTTATATAAATAACATACAACATATGACTTCAATAAATAAATCTAACTCAACTATTAAATCCATTTTTGCTCAAAATTTAACCCGTTGAACGAAAAAAAATCTAATCTGCTCACTACGAGGGGTAAAGTCTGAAAGAATACTGCATCCGACATCCAGTTGACTGATGACATCTCAATTCAAATTGGATATTGCAAAACTGCATGGCAATGAAAAAGTACAAATGTTCCAATATTGGAACACCAATACTTGTGTTATTTTAGTGTTTCCTTTCCGTAGTTGGTAATTCATATTAATACGTGCGTAAAAATAGCCGTTCTAAAAGTACTGCTGTATTCTGGGTAACGCGTGAATAATTTGTCGTGTTTATTCACATGTGGAAACCGGTGTGTGGAAATCTTTTTTTAGAGTACAAAAGAGTTTTTATTTATTCTGTGAGACACGGTCTAGTGATGACGTACGTCTTGTTTTCCTTCAAAGTCACGCGAAAAAAACTCAACGATCATACCAAATTGCAGCAGAAAAAACATCTCGCTGAGATAAAATTACCTTTCAAGGCGATTAGTGAGTTTTTTGTTAATGGTACGTATAAATAAATTATATAGACGATACAATATTATTAAAAAATGTTTAAAAGATCTTTGGAATAATGACCGAAGCGTATGAACACGATGTTTAGCCTTGATGACTGAGGTAAGATAAACAAATACTTTTTTAAAAAAATAGCAAAAAAGCGATGATCGTTTTGAAGTAAATGGATAGAATGAAAATGCCTTGTAAGTATGTTTTTGAATTATATGTTTAAATAATTGAAAATAAAAACAATCGGTATTTAGAATTTTGTTTTGAACAATTTATTACTATTATTATATATATTATTACTATTATTGCATATATTTAAAGAAATTCGAATAACTCTACTTTCAAGTACTATCGCGGTCTATTAACGATGTAAAAAAAAATTAACAATAATGTATAAATGGAAAATAATGTAAAATATAATATGTATATCAATTGACTTAAAATATTGAAAAAAATATAATATATAATTCCGGACACCACAATAAATTGGGCCTCTGAGAGGTGAAGTGAGCCAAGTCATATTTTAAGAAAAAAGTAGCACGCGTTAAATTCAATTCTACACAAGTAAAATAAAAGTGAAGTGAGCTTAGTAAATACACACTAAAATAGTGTCTATAGTATTTTCCTACAATAAAAAGATGCAATCAAATAAAACACCAAGTAAAGACGTGGAAATAGAAAAGTTTAACGATTCTACTACATGGCTCACTTCACTTCTCGGGGGCTTAATTGTTCACGGGAATCACAAAAATACAGCGAAATCTTTATAACGACTAAGAACAAAAATCAATAGAACGGTTGCTCTGTTTTTAAGATAACTGATTAACACATTTGTTATGTTATGCAACGGAGTATTAAAAGAGATAAAATGAGTTGAGATGGACCAGTTTAAAAATTAAGTTATATATATTTTTTTTAAATGAAGTTTATTTTGAACTGTTAACTTAGTAGTAATTATTACGCGCCGAAAAAGCGTGAAATGTCACGTTAAAAGCTCAAGACATTTTAAAGCCACAACATATACTTTAGTTTACGGCAAGTTTCTCTTGCTTAGCTTCCATGACGTCATTACGAAGGAAGTCTGATCTTGTTTCATTGAGTATAACCGCGTACGTGACAAGTACTACATAATATAATATATACATAAATAGTGTTTTCAACAAAAGCTGGCGCATAAGAAAATGTCTACCGTGATTTCTTCTGAAATCGTCAGGGTGGTTGACCGTTTACGATTCCTATGACATTAAATATTCGTCCTAGTTATTGAACAGATACAGAAACCGTATTGTCCGTATGAATAAATTAATCAAAATAATGGATTACTTCGGTAGAAAGCGTCTAATAGCAATGCGGTGGAACGATTGCATTTACACCTCAAGATGAGATTACCGCTTGACCGCAAAACCACATTGACCGTGGATTAAGATTTCTTGTAAAACGTTTTTATGACCGCGGTTGAAGAAAACAATAGGATATAAATTAAAATTATAATATAAGGTTGAGTTTACTGTTTATTATTGTTATTGCAGCCACGGGTCTTGGATGAGAAACTGCGTAATGATTTTTATAGCTAACTAATGTAAAAATACATCTGTATAATAAAAGGATGACTCAGAAAAAGGCACAACAAAATTATTTATTAATTAATTATATTGGCGTCTTTTTACACGTAAGACTTTGTGGCCAAAAATAAATTTGATGTTCAATATAAGCTTCACATATTTGTCAAGAGATGTTTAACTTTCGCGGCTCGGAAACTAGAATAATACTTTTCATCCGATGGGGGTCGTTTAGGGACCCCAGTGGTTTCCTCATTATTGGCCTTATTCTTATGAATTTCAAAAAAAAAAATAGTCTAAGGGCTTTAAAATATCTCTCTGCATCATTCCTCATACATTTTTTTTTATAAAAATCCGTGGTTTTTTAATAAATAATCATATTTTAAGTTGCGCGTAAAAAAGACGTCATCCCAGCACACATATGAAATTGCAACTGACGAGTTTAGCCCAGCTATCTTATGAACGATCGCTTATCGTGTTATCGCGTATTTATATAAACTACAAAAGGTCCAAAAAACTATGATATAAAAAAACCTTAATTATAAACATTGTATCACCCATATTAAAATAGATATTTAAGAAAATGTGGGTATTGGGGTCGCATTTCTTGAGCTTAGAACCGGAAAAGTTAAGACTCTAGTTTATGAAATAATGGTAAAACATATATTCTTTTTATATTTTTTAGCAGATGCCAGTCAGTTGAAAAAATCGCCCTTTTAAGGTCGAAGTAAATATTGTGTTGGAGGATTTTGACCAATGGTTGACGATTGACTAGTAAATAGAAAATAAATGATGCATTGTTGTATTTTTAAAATGGTATGAAAATTTCATTGAAATAGATTGACGCATTCAAAAGTTACGGAAATTATAATTGAACAATCGAAATTTGCTGAAATTTATCATATATTGTCGGTATTTGGAATAAAATACTGCGAATTGTGTGGGGTAATTAAAGTGTTAAATAGATTCAAATGGTTTCTATTACTGTACTTGGAACAGATTACTGAACCGCTAAGTGATACTTTGTTATATAAAAATATTAGTATTGTCTGTGAGCTTAGGTTAGGTTAGGTAAAGAATTCCTTTTTTATGAGTAACAGAGGAATGGCCCATAAACAAATGAATTTGTCCGATGGGAATGTAATTTTAAAGACCACGTAATAGTTAAATACTTTGCGGGATTCGCAAGGTGTTAATAGCAATATCATTTTTATTTCTAACAAATGTGCCATCGCTCAAGTTTCCCGGCCCGAGCTAACTACCCTTGTATAGTCGCGGATTACTTCTCTCGCTGATTGATAGCCACGCTAGGGGGTGGTGGTTGTTATTTTGTGACAGTTTATTTGACATAAATATTCAGCCTAATGAAGAGCTCCGAGAATTGCGACTTGTATGTCAACCCAATCTTGCTAAGATGCCTTTATCGATAATACTAAATACTAAGAAGACTTTTTCCCCTGACATTTCATTAGGGTTGGGTTTGATGGTGGTAGTTTTTTTCTTTTGGCACGGTTACAGACGTCTTTTATATAAAAAAAGCTTAATAACATGACGACTTTATCATTTAAAATTATCAAGTATTTATTACTATCTTCCTTTAATTCTGAGTCTTCTTTTACAATCGATTTAAGCTTAGTTTCTAGGGTTATTTTTTTAATAATATTTAAATTCGTTCAATACTAAATTGAAAAACTAAGATTAAACAAAATTAAAGCGTTACTTAATAGGTATCGATCAAGTGGGAATTGCTCTTGAAAAGAAAATATAATTTATTTTCGATTATCATGTAATTATCAAATCACTTAAAACCGATCTCTAGGAAACTGTTTTAATTTATTACTCCTCTTCATAAAATTCAGGTCAAGTTTAAAGATTGCTTTATTTTAATTTATAAATAAAACTGGAAGAATATCACTAAACTATTGTGGAATAAGTACAGATTTAATCTAATCCCTTCCCAAATAAAATGAAGCAAAATAATCCTGATGAATATTGTTTAAATTTTTTTTGATATTTGATAGAAGTATTGTGTTTAATTAAATAGAATTTTGTAGATATTTTGATTCGTGATATAATACCAACCACGTGGATTCCAAAACTATAATATGTACACGTATACACGATGTTGTCTATTATTGTACGGTTATATACGGCTGTTATGAGAGCTATACGAATTCCCGAAAAAGTAATTTGAGCAAGGAAACTTTTTAATTATATGCCATTTTAGGCATGTGTATGGGACTATTCAAACATTGGCGGAGCCTGGAATGGCTAAACTTTGGCAATACACCGATAACAGTGATTTAGAAGGGCGTCTTGGATAGTAAATAACTGAACATACAAGCGCCGTCAAAGTAATCAAGGGGTAATTTAGTTTGTAATCCACCCCATGGCAGACAAAGCAAACGCTTGAATGTCACCCCTAAGCTTACCAAAAAAAGCTCTTGAGTTTGCAACTACTTTACGAAATTTGATAATATAAGTGCCATTATTCAAACGAGAACTTATTATCAAAAGAAAAATTTAATTATATCTTTTTCATCTTAACAAGATTAAAGCTTAACTTACTATATGAGGCGTCTAACAGCAAAAACTGTTAAGTAGACGTTTTCTCGAAATCTAACAATAATCTATATTATACTATAACATAACTTGCAAAACTTGACACTTAAATACGAAGAAAATATTTAAACACCCATAAATTCCATGTTAATAAACATCTTTTATTAAACTAAATGTAAGTTGTAAATTTAAGGAACAAATTAAATAATCATAATTCATTTTTTCGTCAGAATAAAAATATATTTTGGTTAGGTTAGATTTTTTTTAAATTTCATTTGAATTATGACTATTTACACTGGCCGATATATTATGACCATTTTATATAAATTCTGATCAATGTAATATTAATTCTGACCGGAAAAATACGAGTCTTATATTTATAATAACTGCATTACCTGACATTGACTGGTTTATAAAAAAATGCCATATTGTTCCTAGCCATTTGTAAATAAAATAAAATAAAATAATAATAACTATAAACATTTCTTTGTAGATATGTATATTGTTTTTGCTTTTGTACGCCTCATATACTCAGAATTGTGCAAATTTCATGCCACGCATCAATTATCTGATAAGGCTAAGCGTTGATAAACTCAAAGATATGGATATATACGACATATGGAATCTATAATTCTGACGAAATTATGTCATAATTATTATTATATATAATTAAAGCTCTTAGTAACTCTCGAGATGATTTTCATTCGTGAGAACGCTCTTTGAAATATTTTAATTACCGAATACTGTATAAGTTATCTACACATTGAATGGTATTGCTTAGTTCATAGACCAATATCTTTTTTGTACAGTAATTTATAACGAAACTAACAATCATTTTTTTAATACGTATTAATCATAGATAAAGAATCTTCGGCCCATCAGATCCTGAGTGCAGTATTTTGATTGAATCGTTTTCTTTACATAAAAACATACACAAATTTGTAAGAACATACATTTTAATTATACCTATATTATTTGAAGTTTTTTCAACTCAGACGTATTCGATCAAAAACACCTGATTGCGGTCTTACAGTATGATAAGGTTCCCCGCCCCGATGTAGATAAATATTCTATTATTTCATGTGTATCAATTTCTGCACAAAATACTTCATAACAAATTCTTAATCGCGCCATTGTATAACTTCGCGCACATCTATTTTTTAGTTACTTTACAATGAAATAGAGTGCCATAATGGTAGCATAAAAAAGGTTAAATGGAACTACAATTCATCGTTTTCAAGCCGTTATATGAATGCGGGAAAACGATGAGTAAGAGAAAGATAGAGCGATGTAGGTACCGAAGTATTAACGTCTATATTACTGGAAGGAGACTGTTCCTGCCAATATTTTTGGTTACGGTGTTCCGTACTGTGCTAGCCTTGTTATAGATGTCTATCAAATATATTTCAACTGTGGCTAGAAACATACAACACTAATATCGTTGTTTAGATATATAGATATCGTAGATATGTTCACCAGTATAAAATGTGTTCTATATGTAGGCAAAAACAAATAAATTACAAGCGGTCAGTCATATTTCAAAAATATACAAGTTATTGATATTTTAAATCTTGTTCTTACGGCTTTGCTGTCGCGGCATTACGGGTCATATAAATTAATATAATACATACTCAAAAGTTGTTTCTGTCATTTAAGAATTATAAAAAAATACGGCCAATAAACATAAATATAATTAAAATAATTAGTAGCAACAAAAAACTTAAATTAATCATTTTATAACTAGAATGTTATTACATCATCACTGCTGTTAAAAATATTCTTTATGAAACACATACGAATAAAACAGGTTATTTTTAAAGATTCGTTAAGGAGATTAACATTAAAATAAATTTATTGCACCGCAATACTATAAGAGTTACGTAAAACTAATTTTCAGTAATCAAACACCTTTCGAAGGTAAGCCTGTTTAGTTCGGCGAACAAATGATGTAATGATGATGAATTTCGTTGTTTTAACACTTTACCAGCTAAATAACTTAAATAAAATACATAATATTTAAATTCAACATGATTATGAATGAAAACGGAAACGATCATCTGAGAGTAATTTCGGTGATTCAATTGGTTATTCATATAAGACATGTCATGGAAAAATGATTATTCAAAAATATTTATTGTTTAATATCAATATTTGTTTGATAACTTGAAAATGAAGTCATGATTTGATTGAAAGGCGTGGTAATTAATAATATGATGGACTTTTTAATTTAAAACTAATGCGCTGTTAACTTTTGTTGTTTAATAAGATGCACTTATTCGATTATGGCACTAATAAACATAGTATTGGTAAACTGTTAAGGATATGAATTTCTAACTAATTATATTAAAAAATACGCTTTTATGTGTAATCAACTAATACTTTATAATAATAAGCGACGTAAATTTAACACTAGGTTATACTAGATCATAGGTTCCCAACCTTTTTCGGGTGGCGACTAGATATTTCTAATGACAATTAATCGGAGTGACTTGACTATAACAAGATAAGGTAAAATATGCTTTACAACATGCTACTCTTTTTCTCTCCGAAAATTTACTTAATTACGCAAAAACACACAGCAGTCCTCTGGTTAAATTAATCACAGATACGGAAATATAAAAAAAATCAACGTTGAAATCCAATAAACCGATAATTCATGTGAAGAACGAATTTATGTTGACTTTTTAATAATGATATTATATTCGTATTTCGCGTAAATTGCTGATTTCCATGTATTTTTAATTTTTAATTTTCATATTTGAAACTAAATTTTCTACAAATTTTCATTGTTATAAGGTAGAAAAAAGAGTACCAATATACCATATTTATCCGAGAAAAAATTTAAGAGACCACTCACATCTACAGAAATTACGATGTAATGATAAAGACACATTCACCTTTCACTTAACTCGACTTGCGAGCGCGTCGGAAAAGTCGGGAAGTTGATTTTCACGTTATGCACTCGTTTGTAGATGGATCCTGCTTAAAATGATTTTTAGGTAACAATAAAATTTGTCTTGTGGCTATGATAATAGTGATAGTAAATATAAGCTGTTTATCTTAACACTTAATAGGCGGGAAACGACAAAAGTCGTTTTTAGCGTATTGTCGGTAGAATGCGGATCACGGCATAATACGTTTTTTTATATCGTCGCTTGTTTGCGGGACACATAATATCACGGGTTTGTTTGTCGGCGTTAAATAAAATGCCGCAACTAATTAACATTAGTCCTAATTCTTTGCTAGAAAGGGTGACACATGTGTCTCAAATATTTACGCTGTGATTTTTACGGCATTAGATTTTACACTTCCAGTGGTAGTAAAGTTGTTGGGATGGCGATTATATTATTTATATTATTTATATTATTATAATTATTTATATACTTATATAATATTGATAAATATGCTATTTTGTTATATAGAATGTTTTGAATATTTATAACATGCGGGTGCTATCTACTAAATTGATAACAAGTTTTATATTCAGCTTAGAAACATAGTGAAATTATGATGTTATCGAAATGTCCTAATTTTATTTTTAATGATTAAATGTCACGTATGATTTTTCAAAAAATTTAAATCGAAAATATCGTTTGGTTTAGAAGTTGTGTTGATTTTAAGAATGTAATATATTTGTGCGCTAATCACTAAAAAACTCCTGCTACAGGCTTGTGTTTATTTTTGAAACGCCCGACTAAGAAGTGTTAATAAGTTAATTGTTTAAATTAAACTTAATATAAAAATTGATACGCATAAATTGAAAACGTCTTGTTTAACAATATGCACCAACGAAATATTCACGTTACAAAATTGTATTATATTATATTTGTATAAAAATCAAAGAGTTATTGATCTAATTTCCATTTGGAAATTAAAAGGCATTCGCGATATAGCTTGCGTGGAGTGTGTTAATATAATAAAATAAAAGAAAACTGGTATTTATAGTGCAGATCATGTTGAACAAAACAAGTGTCCAGAGTATGATGACGACGAGAGAATCAAGCGGACGCACGACGTCAGATCGTGATGATGAGTGGGCGACGCCTAAGAACCAGCTAAGTCGGCGTGGGCAGGACTGGAAGACTACAATACCTGATGTGTCCATACATGATAACAGTAAAAAAACTAAATACGTAGATATTATAAACTAATCAATAAATTTGGCAAGCATAACTAATTTCTTTCATGTGTCAGAATAGATAATTATTCAGGTAGAGCGTACAGATTAAGTATCCGAAAACAAAAATACGAATCACATATAAATATAATAAATTAGCAAACGCGCAGGATATTCTGTGATCGTATATTTCGACTGATGGCTATCTTTTTATTGTTTTATGTCAGCTATAAAAATTAAAAGAACAACTTCTGTGGTATCAACTTTTTGCTAGTATATATGTATAGTAAAATTAGATGATATAAAATATTTAATAAATATGGAGCAATTAAAATCTTATAGATTTTACCAACACGCGTAACAGCGAGTAAATCGCGTAAAAAAAAAGTAACTGTGCCGTCCGAAAAAAACGCATAAAATCGAAATCGCTCAACAAAAAAAATCGAGTAAAAAAGGGACTGGGTGGACATTGTATTATTAAAACAATCTTCTCCGCCTGTAAGAAGTATTTGAATAATCATAACGTGCTCATTTTTTATTTAAACAATTTTACTCATTTCTTTGTTAGTTGTAAAATGGTTTTTCTGACTAACAGTCTGACGATCCCTGGTCTAAGGAATAGTTGTAATAATTCGAAATAAATAGTTCTTTTAAAATAATGTCTAATAAAACTGAGATAAAACTTTAAACAGGAAAGAGGATAAATGCAAATGCGCACTAAAATCCGAAAAGCTATGTTCCAAAAGAAATTTTATAAAAGCGCCCGGGAACTAATCTAATATTATACAAAGTAAAAGAAAAATTAGATATCGGAATTCAGATACGATATTTTACAGTTTCACGAGGAAAATTTTAACCGAAGGCAATTTTGGCTGATTACGCGCAGACTTTCAGGGGGGTAAGAAAATTCCTCTACGGAGTAAAGCAGTTTTATTTTCCAAGGAATATGGAAAATCATTTTCAAATATTATGGTTTACTTTGAATTTCTAAGTGGGTATCAACAGTATTTTTTATATTTCGCAAGAGAGATAAAAAAAAGGTGAAAGTTAATCCTTCTTAACATAAAATAATTAATAGGATTTTTTGTTACTCAATTTGAAACATATATTATCTAAACAGAAGTTGATCTACGAGAACTATTTGTTCCTCAGTCGTTCAACTTTTTATTGCAGAGAGTAAAGCAATGGAAATAGAGCTTGGGCATGACTAGTGGTTAGCTAATCTCGCTTGCGATACTGGATGAGTATTAAATGAGTAAAAATCAATCAGAACACTGTTTGTGCTAGGATTTTGAGCCCGTTGAAATCGCAACCGCCGAAGTTGACCACTTAAACACATGCCTGGCACATTAAATATCAAAATAACATTTTGTATTTTATGCAAAAAATACATTATAATAATGTTAATTAAGAAAAAATCATGAAATACTTTTGATGCCGTTTCACAAACTATGTATCGGTAAGAAAAAATGTATTCATTCTCTAAATAATCTCTTTTCTATTTCACATACATACTAGATGATGGATGATATTACTAGAAATTTCAGTCTGTGTGGAAATAAACAGAGGTGAACTGTAGCGGTAAAGGGCTCAATCAATCATTTTGATAGTGCATCTTTCACAATAATTGATGCATTTTTTGAAACCACACATATATGAATATAATTGCGGGGTGTAAATGTTAGAAATTTTTCGAGCCCTATAGAATTGAATTCATTCCTTACATTATTATTTACCTATTAAGACTGAAGACTCTCAGTTTCGTGGCCTAAATATCAGGACTGTGGAGTCGGAGTCAGAGTCGTGGTATTTTGGCCAGAGTCGTTAAAAATGAGCGGCTCGGAATTGTTTATATTTAATGATGTCAAAATAGTCCAAAGTGTTGACATTGCATGCTTGGATGAATAAAGATGATCTGATGGTATACATACATATAAGTTAAAATTAAATTATTGAAAAATTTACTCGGAGTCGGAGTCGTCTTTTTTCACAACTCCACAGCCCTGCTAAATATTGTCCTTTTTATGGTAAAACCTCATTTTAACGGAATGATGCGAGCGAGTGAGTATTTATGACGAAAAAATACGTTATACAATAAAACAACTGTTTTAATTTTTAAAATAAACACCACGATTTTTCGATGGATCCAGCGGTAACTTTAGCGATATTAATGTTGAATATAAAATCAAAATTGATAATTTTGTTACTCCACTGGTTGTATTAATAATAATTAACACAGTTTTGCCTCATTCAGAAGTAATATGGTGAAAAATAACAAAGTATTTAGTTTTAAAGTATGCCTTCATCTGGACTACTAATAGTTTTGATGAAGGTATACGCCAAACTAGCTATTAACCATATAAAAAATATTTGTAGAACTGAATGCTTTGTTATTTTTCAATTCAATATCTTTCAGAAGTAACATTCGAATTAATTATATTGATAATTATTTTAAAAATACATATATGTCATGGTTCGAACATAAACTAGGTCAGTAACCTTAATAATGTGTTCATAAATGCAAGCTTAAAGTATATTATTCGAGTCGAGATTATTTGCTTGGCCGATTTCATCTAGTGTTGTGTTGGATGAAAGTAAACATAATATATTATGCATACAAATAATACATTTAAAACATATACCTGTGCCTGCTTTGATGGATTAACGTTATAATATAATAGTGTGTATTTCTTGTTTACAAAATTGAAATATATATTTTATCTTTATATGAATGAGTTTAGTTGAGATTCCTGTGACTAACTTAACACGAGTTCATTCATCGTGTTAAGTAGCATCTGTATAACGCTGTTACACATCTGTCATGCAAACAGCGAATATGTGGATTAGCAATGGACAACGAGTCGTGCAAAATAATGATAAAATGTAAGCCGGCCATATTGTGCAGGTAAGCGGTACTCGGCAGGATAAAAGTCGAGGACAAGTCGTGACGCTATGCAAACAGGAATGCAATTGAAACATATGCAATGAAATTACAGTATTTATGATTATGCCGCGAACAAATGAGTTAATTTTTAATGCTCAAGTTGGTACTTAAAGTATACTTTTTAGTAATTAAACATGTAGGGCTGTGGAATCGTTAAAATGTTTACCGACGCAAACATAAATTTTAATTTACACAATGATTTAGTTGTACATCCATTTACACTCCTGTTATAAAAGACGGCGGTATTTTTTATACCATGGGTGGGGAACCTTTTGATGATGGTTTTCACAACGCTAAAATATGTTGTATTGCATGTATTCAATAATTTTATGTCGTATTCGTGGTCGAGTGGTCAACGTCGTTGACTTCGGTTGGATAACTTACAAATTCGAATCCCAGTAGGAACAGATTTTGCAATCGAATTATGAATATATGTGAAAAACCTGACAAATAAACTTTATAATGAGTTTTTATTATGCTCTGCATTGGGAGCGAACATGGTTAAAAATATATATTACTAATAAAAATATATGAAGAAAAATGTCCATGGAGTCCCAGAGCGGTGTTTGTAGACCAACTTACTTCAAACCCAAGTGTATCGACACGTGAACATTTATCGGTTAATTAAGACTTAAATGATGTCGGATTCGGACGATTTTTACAATTCCGACATACACTACGCAGTCCTGCACAATAATAACGTAAATTTACGTTTTATAGTATGTAGTGAGTTAAGATAAAGGTGTAATATGTTTACTGCTTCCATTAACCGAAGGTTATTGAATGTCGTATGATATTACAAGCCATTATTATAATGAATAAATATTCCTCGATTTATAATTTAACAATTAAGTGTTTGATTTGCCTTTAAATATTTAATTCGTTATTTCATATTTAAGCAAATATTAGTGAAATAATATAATACCTAATTTATTAACAAATATAATGTCTTTTACTGACGTAAAACATGAGTTTCGATTTATAGCACAGTGTATTGATTGAATTGGCATTTATTTGGTAAAACTCTATCGAAATAAGATGAAAGATAACAAAGTATTTTAGTACGACAAATATATATGTTTTATATATGTAGCTATTTCGGTGTATGCCTTGTAGATAGTTCTGATGAATAGCTATCAAATTTATAAAAAAATAATATTTGTATTTAACCAAATACTTTGTTATTACACTGATTGTAATAACGAGGAAAACAACTAAGACATCGAATTTAATTTAAAATTAACCAAACGTTTTTATTTAAAATAGTATTGCATTGTCGTAATTTTAAAAATATATAAAAAGATGATTTTTTTTTAGGAAAAAATATTTGGCATTACAGCTAATACCAATGAGCCAAATATTTTGAAGTTGAAAGATTATATCAGATAAACTCGACGAGAATTTTTGTGTCATTTCGAGATCAACTCGCGGAGAACTGAACGCTCGTCTTGGATCTCAAATTAAAATTTAAAAAAATCTAATTTTGACGTTGAATTTACCGGGAATGATTGAACCCAGACCCGCCAGATCGATATAGCCAGGCTCTTACCAACTAGAACAGAGCGGAATTATATTATGGGTGAGAAATTTTATACTAAACCGTTTTTGATGTTGAGTAGTAGAATAAAAAAATCTGTAAACTGAACGGGAAAATGAGATTATTACAGACAAGTATTTGATGTACAATTTTGTATTGTAAGCGTGGCGGGGCGATTCTAGTTCACCTCTCACGGCGATGGCTAAATTCAAGTTGAAATGCAATGCGGTCCACACACCGCATGATGTTTGCCAAGCACTGATACAGGTGAGGTAAATAAACAAGCTCCACAGAGAGCTAGAGAGAACAGATATTGAAACGATCGTTAGATCAGATGACCCACTTGATGCAACTGCAGCACTACCATGACATAATACGATATGTGTGTTTGTTTACGAAGACAATTAAAGCTTAGAAGAATAGTTAAATAAGATAAGCAATAATGAATATGACGAAAAAATTAATAAAACGTCAAATAGGTGAACATAATATTGAGTGACCTTTAATTACTGCCATCTAGCGTAAGAAACTCTAATCTGTTTGACAGCTCGTGTCATCAACTTAAGAATACTAATGAACAGTTATTTGATGCGTTTCATAAATTAACATGTTCCTTGAATAATAAAATACAATCCGTTATATAGCCGAGTAGCAGAGTAGCTGAGATTATATTTTAGTTGTCGTATAATAGATAGATTTAAAATGTGGATTGTTAAAATGACAGTCGTATATCAATAAGAACAACCGTATAAATAAATGAATGTTGCCATGTGAATCGATAAAGCTCCCTATTTTATAGGTTTATAATTATGCAGTTAATAAATTATAATAAAACACGATTTGATTGTATCATGGTTTTGTAAACAAAATAAATTAATAACAACGTTTACTATTAACCATTTAATTATCGTGTTGTTAAAAATTCATTATTATAAAAATTCATTCATTATAAGTGTTTAATAATAAAAATAAATTTCACATTTATTGGTACAAAAAAAAAACTTATATTATATGTTATATCTAAGTGCGTAATTCAAATTGATGTAATTTTATATGAAGTATTCTTACTTAACTCATAATTGAATTCGAAAAAAAGTACGCATTGCAGATGTTACCATATTGTAATTTAATACTATCGATTTATTACTGAGATGTGTCGAAAGAAAAAAAATCGTGACCGGTATTATTTAAAGTTTTAACTCACTTGAGAATCATTCATGGCAAATAATTTTGCTGTGTCATCGTCTTCTGTAAGTCCACGTAGATTGAGACATCGATCACTCAACAATGATCTATGGTTAATCTGTAAAAAGAAAAATAAATAATATAAGTAATTGAATAATTCTATTAATCAACGTGGGTATTAAATCATAAGAGTTAATTCATGTTGAAATATTTCTGATTGATTTTTTTTTTTTGTAATGGCATGCAATAAGTATTTATAAATTGTGCGTTTTCGCTTGGATTATTTCGACTGTTTAATTTTTTTAAACCGATAAGTGTTAAATAAAAGCACCCACCAAATCATAAACAATATACATATAGTGTATACATGAATGAAAGAATACGACACACTCAGCCTGAGACTGTTTTACAAAAAACGCGAAACACGTCGTTTCACAATTTTTACACATCGAGCGGTAAAACAAAGTTTGCAATATAAATTGTACACAGATCATTAATGAAATTTATATTAATTTGCAGGAACTCTATAATAATAATTTTTAAAAAAAACTGTTGAGATCCACAAGAATTATGTATTAAATATGATATGAATATGTTTCGGGTCACGAAGTCGTAAAATTAGCTTTTTTATCCTCTTTAGAAAATATATCAAAGTTGGGTTTGATTACAACAAAATGCACTTCAGTAAAACTTTATGGAAAATGAGTTTATTTTTGTATGCTAGCGTTCACCTTATAATCTCTTTCTAATAAAAATTTATAATTAAATTATCTAAATTGTTTCCGGTTTCTTTTATATAGTTTAAGAAACTGTAATGAAATGAAAAATATTTATTGTAGATTTTGAAAACCAATAACATTGTTTTTTTGCTTAGATTAAACATACATACAAAACATATCTACTAGGAATATGTATTGCGGAAATAAAAGTATGTACAAAGTATACAAGTTAAAATGTATCAGATTTGCAGCACAACGCTCGTAATAAATAATAAAAATAATTCTATTTGATCAGCGATTCAAACAGAATCCATAAATCAGCGGATAATTTTATCGTTCGGAATCACTAAATTGCATCACATCCGTTCAATGGTCAATTTTTATTGAAATCTCATTTTATATACACGGAATATGTATACACTGTGATCGTAATGCGTTGAACCAAAAAAAAAATAGGAATTATTAAAACTAAATTGAGAATTGAAATGACCCAAGTTTTCAAAGGTCAATTATTAATAATAAAAATAATATACATATCGACTGTGGAAAAGAAAAAGGACGTAACCCACACATAACAAATTTTACAAGAGACACACAAAACGTTTTTTGATGATTTTGCGACAAATGCAAATTGTGAAATATACACAACCCGGAAATGCATGGAGACTGATAAATTAGGTTTTAATTGACTTTGATATTAATTTAATGTTTTTTTTTTCAAAATTTTTTTACTGATCGCTAAAAGCTAAATTTAGATACCAATTCGGCATTTTTAGCTAACACCTTTTTGATACAACGTGTATTAAATTGTATACATTGTGATTATCGAAAAAAAGCTTTTTTAGGAAAACAGTGGGTTACATCCTTTTTCCTTTCCAAATTCGATGTGCGTGTTTTGTTTTACATTTGTCGTTCGCCTCATAATAAATGTCAACATATTTTTTAATTCAAAGTAGCAATTTCAACTGATAAAAATACACATCAATACATACAACACTATTTATACTGAACCAAGAAAAAATATAATATAACTAAAAAGTAAAAAGTAACTAGCTAAAGCATCATTATTACTTTCTGATCGCTCTGTAATCAAATTTAAGCGAATGCATTATTCTGTCCGCTGATTCAACATGGCCAACAAATTAAGTACCAATAATATATTTAATTTGATTATCAAGATATACCATTCAAATAAAAAGTTTCGTATTGCATAAAAGACATTAGGCGATAGGATTTTTAAATTAAAACGTGTTTGTAAGCAAAAGTGAATGGCTACTATGCATTTATTCGATGAGAATTATTACGAAATAACTATCGTCTTATAATAACAGATAATACGACTATGACATACATTTTAAAATTGCTTCTACGAATAACAGATTTTAACATATTTAATGCGAGCGATGTAGTATACGATAATGTTAGTTTTACGGTATTGGTACGGCCGACATCTATACGTGACGCAAGCAAAAGTTTTTTTTCTAAACCTAATTATATACTATTCATAATATAATTTTAAAAATAAAAGTATTTTTATTGTGTACCTTTCTTATGGCATGACAAAAAAAGGAATTCATAATCAATTCGAATGCGACATTTAATTTTTGGTATACTGGGTTTTACAATTCAATTCCAGTCGCATACTATCACTGTATGGCGGGTACCACTAGTACTTTATAAATAAATAAAAATCGATGAAGAATGACGAGAATGTATGATTGTTAAGTTTTTCTGGAGAAATTGTAAATGTTTGTTGTCACTGATTTTTTAATCAAAATTAATAGAACAAACTTATATAAATAAACATTTATATTTGTTTTGATTTGAATACAATTTATTATATAACACGTTTATAAATTTAAGATGTCGATAGATATAACTCGGATAATGAATGTTATTTAGTAGCGTTATAAAAACTGGTATTATGACAGAACGCTGTATGAATATAAATAAGTGTAGTAGATAATTAATTTAATACGTCAGTTTGAATATATAAATACATACTGTTATTTATTTAGCAGTTTTTAATCACTTATCGAATAGCGACTTATAAAAGGAACGCTGACAATTATGTGAATGAGATTTTATCTTGGGGGTGACGATCGTATAAGGTGTTGCCAATAGCAAAAACATGTTAATTGCATTATCGAACAGAGAGCACTGTTGTTAATTGGCGGTAATTTATTAGCTTAAAAAAAGAACACAAAGGCGGTCGTGCTAATAGAAATGTTTTCCGGACAAGTGTGATGCAACCGTATTTAAATGGTTAGTAATGATTTTAGCGCACGTTTTAAATACGCGAACATGTAAGTCTAAATGTTAAGATGGGTAATTGGCGTTATGCAAGCTGATAGGTCTAGAATAACACTCAATTGATTGGCTGGGATCGGAAGCTAAAGTCAAACCGAAAGAAATATAATATATTGCATATTATACGGTATATCGGGGTAATGAGTAACCACTTCACAATCAATAATATGCAGCGGTGGACCGCCAATACATTAACAAGGGGCTCGCTTAATCTCCCAAGGCATTATCGGTGTTCCGGGAAAGGAGTGAATTTTTTAACACTCCTATACAGTTACATATACGCAATATTTAAATAAACAATCAATTATTACTTAATACACTTATAACATGTAACAATATGCAATTTACCGTAAACTAATTAATTTAATTGGCTAAAAATGTACTACTATATATACTGAAGCTGTAGTAGATAATATGTACGTCAGAAATTGCAATTATGTACTAATTTTATCTGAGAATATTGTTTTATCTAAAATTAACAAGGGGCTCGCCGGCCTTAGTAAAATTTAACAAAGGGCTCGCTCGAGCCCCTCCAGCCCACCCCCGATAATATGAACTGTAAATGATAACTAGCTGAACGAAACAATGTTTTAAATGAAAGTTTTTTATTTCAATTCACTTATGCTTAACAGCATACAAAATAAAGACGTCAAGCAAATGCACTGTTGGTCGTTTCTATAAGAAAATAAAAATATTCATCATAATATTGACTTATACAAAGCGGCACGGCGCAGTTCTTTTGTGTAATGCTAGCATTTAGTCATAGCGATACATTGAATGTATTACTAAAAGCTATGGGTGAGTTGTATAACTTATATAATATATTATGAAAAAAAAATGGTTTGTACGAGTTTGAGCCAGATTTTTGATTGATACATGTTGTTACCCATGTGAGAATTATGACTGAAAAGAATTTTAATATTTGATTAAAATGGATTACTAAGTTTTCTACTAATTGTGTAACTATTTTTGATGCATTCAAAATATGTATGAAAACGAGCAATGAATGTTTAGTCACGTTTTACTATTATTAAAATACTATATTTTTAAAGGAAGGTTTACTTCTGGGAGATATATCACCAACATTAAATATTAATAAATGCTTACGTCTGCAGAGTTGATATTTGATTTTAAAGTGAGAAGGAAGAAAAAAATAACAGCCCTAAATCTTACTAACGAAAAGAAAGCGTTTAAAAAAAGAATACCGCAAGAACATTCCGCGTTCCACAGAAAGCGCGCGAATTCCAAAATGATTTATGTTCGGGAACCCGGAGGAACAAATCTGCTGTTTTAATTATTCATCGCCCAGTTTCCACCAAATTCTCAAACGCTAAACGCGCAATAAAACGCGAACATTAATTTAAAACATTATTATGTCAAGGTCGCGCCAACAAAAGGCACATTCAAATAGCACTCCGGCGAAAGCTTTATTCGGTCCATTACATGGGAATGGGTATTATTATTTTTATTTGTGAGTCTGCCGCGAGATAAGACGGGTATAAGACTGCGTGGGGCGATTCTCAATCTTATCCCATCTATTTTCCGCAATGAATGTTTGCGGAATAACAATTTCACATCAACTATTTTCCACTATTTTGTTACTATACAAAACCGATGTCCGTACAGTGTACAATTTATACATTGAACAAAGAATCTTTTCCACAACGGAACGAATATATTCTATAGAATATGGATTAATATTAATCCATGTCAGCTAATTGACGTATCTCATCAGAAGTTTTTTCTACGAGAACTGTTTTTTACTCAGATACTCAAACACTCATTTTTTAGAAGAATAGTAGAGATAGGATAAGGCTAGGATAGGACTAGTGTTTAACTAATCGCTCTTGATAGACCTTCGTTATATTGGGATTGTAAGAGTGAAGGGAATATTGAGAGATCAAAAACACCCATACTTTCTATTTTTGGAAAGTGTAAGAATAAAAGGATGATGCTAGGAGAGGACTAGTGATCGGCTCATGACTAGTAATAGAATCACAAGCATCCACATTTAATACATCTATTGGAATATCATTTTACGTAAGTGTTTATACTGCGATTTGAACCTGCGCACATAGAAATCAAAAAGAACGACGTTAGGCTACAGGCAGAATTACGTTTAGTTAAAGTAAAATATTTATACTAATGTGGCATTTAATTACTTTAATAAAAAAACAATATTCTTTGTACTTTATTCCACTTTATTTAATAGGTCCGGTTTCGCTCATTGCGAGCATTGTCAACTGAGCTCGCAATGAGCGGAACCGGTCCTGACCTATTAAATAAAGTGGAATTAAGTACAAAGGAATATTGTGTTTTTATTAATATAATGCCTTTCCACCAAGTATTGACAGTGAACACTCTAAAAGTGATTTAATTACTTCTAATCTAGTCAACCGAAAACATCTCTAAGAGAAAATAAATCATATACATTTACCGATGACTTAGATTCATTGATTGAATGTTAAATTTGAAAAAGAAAACAAAATTTTATCTGGAAATAGAAGAATCTGGAAACTTTCTGATTGCAACGGGTTAATTTTACTGACAGATTTTTTTTTATCAAATAGAAGTACAAATTTTAAAACTAATCTGTACAACTGAGATTGAGAATCCGCCTCAAAGAAAGCGAGACGTAGAAAAATAGGAAAAAGGAATAGAAATAAGTAGTTAAAAGTTTTTTTCGGTTTGAATTTAATTATTTCTTTTCCACGAGAATGAACTCGCGACGAGATGAAAGTATTATTATTTATCTGCCATTGGGGGTTAAAATGGAATGAAAATAAATATACACTGTAGCATTCATTCTACTATAATCATATATTACAGATAGATGTTACTTGCTGCCATGTATGTGGTAGCTACGTTGCCAATTTGTTCCATCATGGCTGTTCAACTGATGCTATATTTTAAATATGGAGTTAAACAACTGAAAATCGAACACATCCTTTAATAATTTCAGGCCAAAGATGAATTTAATCGTTTGGCCAGTCCTACAATGGCAGTTAAGGCGCAAATTACATTGTGTGATCAGGGAGATAGTAGATATTAAGTCAAAGCTTTTCTGTGATATAAAATTTCTTCCAAACTTATACCATAAAGGTTTCCCTGAAAGATAACCTAACTTTCAACTGTGTGCATAACATTCAGCGCGAATTGCTGGCCGCGAAAGGTGTGACCGCAAAATTTACCGATCCTTATCAATCGTCTATATGTACATTAAAAAAAATATATAAGTTGACACAACTACATTTAACTCTTTACGTAAACAAACCACAATCGCGATACAATATTTGCACATAACATAACATTACCTGTGTTGTTTTTCTTAGAAAAGTGTGTGTAAAATTCAAATGAATCAATATTTACTTTCAAAATAAATGATAAAACTTGGGAACAGTTTTTACAATACAATATGATGAGTACACTAATACAAATATTTAATAACGAAACATATAATTCCATATAATTCGATGTTAACACAAGCGTTTTCCTCACCGGATACAAGTATTCAGAATATATTGTACAGTCAAATATGTTCGGTTGTGATTAAAATTCAATTTTAAGGAAATAGACAAATCTCCTGTTCGTGTGAATCAGGCATGAATTTAGAATGCTGTCTGTGAGTGACACACTCTATTTCTTTAAGTATAAACTTCTGCTTAAATATCAGTGGCGGTGCTAGGTACTGGGCTAGGTGGGCTAAGCCCGACCTGCATTTTTCACCCAAATCATTAGATGGCTGAATAAAAATCAACAGCAATTCAGCCGCTGAACAAAATAAATACATTTATAAGCGTAACTTACCTTTCCCAAATGAATATAATATCTTTGTTTTAATTTTCCTCTGTCAATATAAGACAATGTTACGTCTACCTACAATCATATTCTCGATTGTGTTTTGTATTACAATTTTAAACTGAGCCGGCATAAAAAAACAATAACCCTATAAATACTTCACAGGGAACAGGAACGTTACGTCACTGGCAACACCACTCAGGGGCTAAATTCTTCATGCCCGTAACCACAGACAATATCATGCAATATTTCTTTACACTGGGGCGCAATCAAGCACGATTAGATTTTTTTTGTATTTGTATGTACGGAAACGTCATCAAACACAAAGGATAGTGTTTCAATCTGTCGAACTTCTGTTGATCGTTGGGGGCTGATCTGATTCAGCCCATTACGCATACTTATGCATTGAAACACAAAACCAATATCGTTGTATTGTATGAAAGTGACAGGTATTGACTTTCAGTGACAGCAAGTGACAGTTCTATACTGCTTTTAGTAGGTACTTGTTATTTCACTTTGAAAGAGACGAATTTAAGGATTCCCTGTTATTATTCTATTATTTCTTAGTTACATTAGCATTGATTTTATTATATAAAAATTTATGCATTGCAGTAGTGTCGTAATATTTGTTAATTTGCTTGTAGATTAATGTATAAAGTGAAGTGGAAATATGCTTTTCTCTAGCCCATCCAAGATTTCAGGTCAGGAACCGCCACTGTTAAATATCATATTGATGGCAGTCATAATACAGGTAGCAATACATACATATAATATCAACGTTTTTACAGCCAACAATGATTAAATTATCTGTATTTGTATCAATATGGTTTATATTTGTCACATCATTTTGTTCTTCCACACAATGAAAATTATAAAGGGACGAAACGAATGATAGCAATTTAGTCAAAGTGCTCACAAAATAAAAAATGTTCAGAATAAAAATATTATACCATTAGAATATTTTATAACCATTTTGGTTAGGTTTTTTTTTTAAATTTCATTTAAATTATGACTTTTTACACTGACCGATCGATATATTATGAATATTTAATATAAATTCTGACCAATGTAATATAAATTCTTACCGGAAAAATACGAGCCATAATATAATATAGGACAGTATGTATGTATGTGTTAAATTCTTGTTTCGGTTGACTTTGTAGAGAGGTCGATTGCTCGATATTATATTATGATATGCAATTTTTCCTTTACGATATTCCATATTTGTGAAAATCTACGAATACGATGGCGCAGCATTTGCAAAGGGATGCAATCGCAGTTTTATTCATGGTTTTGAATTTGATACGTTTTAATGCAAAATGATATGAGAAATTCGTTCTACCGATAAATAATATCGCAGAGCTTCTTGCGGGAAATGGAATGGAAGAAATTATTCCATGATAACGTGATCTGATTTCAAGAAATTATACTGTTACCATCGAAATCAACTGTGAATGCAAAATCCTTCAAATAAATAGGTATGTCGTCAATTGATCGTTACTCAGCGTATACAAATATGAAGTATTAGAAATAAAGACATCTTGGTCTTGGGATGTGGTTGATAATATTTTAATTTATCTGGATTCCGCACCAAATATGCACGATTTAAGCACATGCTTTCCATAAGAGTGTTACTTTCATATCTAAATTGAAAAAAAACATAATGGATGTTTTATATATATCGACTGTGGAAAGGAAAAATTATGTAACCCACACTTTTTTCAAAACAGCTTTTATTCGTTAATACACGTTCTATCAAAAGTATGTTAGATGCATTGCCTTAAAAAGTATCTTTATTTAGCTTTTATGTTTGAAAAAATAAGGGTCTGTAAAAATTGCGATTGTGAAAAAATACTTAAAGAAAGGTTTTTTTTAAAAAAAAAAAAAAAATATATATATATATAAGATAAAGCCAATTAAGAACCAATTTATCCGTCTCCGTGCACTTCAAGGTTGTGTATATTTAATAATTTGCCTTTGACCCAAAATCATCAAAAAACGTTTTTTGTGTCTCCTGTAAAATTTGTTATGTTTGGGCTAAGTCCTTTTTCATTTCCACAGTCGATATTTTTATGGTTTTAAATACATAGTCATACAACTATATTAAGATTGACATTAAGACTGAGCACATTTCACTGTCAATAATGACTTGTCCAAAAATAGAGTTGAAAATTTGAAATACAATGAAAAAAACGTTGGGACGTTTGATGGGAAAAAAGGTCTTGAGATCAAAGGCGATAAAGAGGTGGGTGGCAGGTTCCACCCTGTCAAACCTTACATGAGTACTTAACCTTTAGCTCACTCCAGACCCTCAGAGGGTCCTATGTTTTGAGTTGACGGCTCTCAGATGAGAGGTCCTTGAAAAAAATTGACACGACCGTCAGCCAGTTAGGAGCAGCTCTCTTTTATCTCAGGAGACACTCCAGAGACTTGTTAGATCATGGGATTATACTAAAACCAGCTCAATTAATACTTCAAAGATAAAAGGACAATTTCTTCAAATGAGATGTAAATTATTTCATAGGCATATCGTCAGTGTTATTACGACTTACTGATGGAATGTAGGCTTGCATATGTATTTTTGCTATCAAACAAGATCATATAGGGTTTAGAACAAGATACAAGTATATATTTTAGATATATTCGATGGTAACGTTATTACTCCACTTGTTCTGTTACAAATTGTGACTCGTGTTTCGCTTCTTTACGAAGCATCCATAGATAGAGTATGGCAAGGTTTATGAATGTCACATTTTATATATGTCTAGTACAATAGAAACCTTAAACGGATTATTGTCAATATATGTAAAAGCTTTACTAAAAGTAAAATGGATGAAATCGTATTAAAATGCAAGTAATCAGTTGATTCAAGCCAATAGTCGCGGACTAGGATTTAAGTATTTTAATAGAATAGTTGTCGGCAACCATAAATGGTTTGCTTGTGTGCATATTTTTATTTTAAGGAGATAACACTATTGTACGGTGTATTTACGAAGCTAACTTCACTTTTATAATACTTTAAGACTTGTAGAATTTTATAACGCACCTTTTCCTAAAATACCACTTGGCTAACGTCACCTTTCAGGAGCTCATATACTAAATAAAATATCTATCAATATTATTCTTGTGTTCAATATTTTGCTGTTTTATTTAACCTCTACACAATGAAGATTTACCACGTATTAAGAAAAAACAATATATTACTATGGATTTATTTCCACTTTTATTTTTCAAGATCAGGACCGGTTTCGTTTTATGGAGAGCATTTTCAACAGAAATTAAATGTAACAGTGCTATTTATACAAAAATAAATTGAAATGAAAAAGTGTAATAAACAATTGACATTGAAAAGAATTTACAAATTACACTAGAAATTATCAATAAGTGACTGTAAAATAACACAAAATAAAATGTTAAACACCCCTAATATGTAATTAAAAAATCATCAATAATACAGTTAAAGTGGTGACTGGTGACTAATTCTACCACGTACATGCTCATTAAATACATAATTATACCTATTAGGCCAATATGATATATTCTTAATAAGCTGAAGCTGTTGGCTCAATATTGTCTTTTGTGTATGTTCAAGACTTTTTTTTTATTTAATATGAAAAGAGTAAACAATACAAGTAAACGGTGAACACGTGTTCATAAAAGGTTTCGAGAAAAAATAGGCACTGATAAAAAGATTGGATGTTCGACGGCAGACTTATGATTTCTGCGAATACGGAATGATCGCATTCTTATCTTTTTGAAGAAATATTGTAAAACACAAAAGTAATAGCGGCATTGCATGCTACGAGATCCTTCAGCGTTCGAATACAGTTGTTAGACCTTGCGATAAAAAAGAAATACAATTTACGCGGCTCATAAAAATACGGCGGCAAAGAGATGCCACAGGACTGGGCGAGTCGTGAGAAAAAATAAAAGTATATTTTTTTCATTTTTTTTTGTTGTGAAATCTTTATATCTAGTCTTGGGCGATCGCGAGAAATCTCTACGCGTGGAATGCAACCGGCGGGTTGAAATAAAGACACATTCGAAATTTGAACATTGCAATTCAAAACAAAAATATTTAAAGCATGATTGTTGTCGAACACATTCAAAATTCGAACAGACAATTTAATTATAATATGGATATGAATTTGGTAGAGCACATTTGAAATTCGAATACAAAAATGATGTTATTTTGTAGAGCAAATAATAAATTTGAAAATTGGAATATGTATCAAACAAAAAGATATGAAGTTTGACATATTATATAATGATGATCTTTCACTCGTGTCATTCGTAATTATCATTTTTTTTAAATATTGTAGTTTATCACTTTTAAGTTGTTAAATGTAATTTCTTGGTGGACTGGAATAAAGTAATGTAAATGCTATTATCATTTGAATAACTTTACTGCAGAATACAGAAACACTGCTTATAAAATCAGTGTGTATGTATTTTTATTTTACGACTTTTTGAATTGATTTTTATTGAAGATCAAACTCGATGAACATTGAAATTTAAAGACTTATATGCGATTACTTTCAAAATTAGTATTGAATATCATTTAATATCAACTCGGTAACAAAATTAATTCACATCCACATCCATATCGCCATTATAATTTTTAAGTCTAGGAATAATATTTATATTCTAATAACACATGATAAAAACTATTTAATAAGCGACAGTTAAAGTTCATCCTTGATCTAAAATATCTAAAGATGTCGAAAAGTAAAACCCAGGTCGTTATTGACAAAACGAATGGATATGCACAAATATAAACGGTGCACGTTTGATATTTTAAATCTGCCAAGCACTTTAAATTATGTTGTTTGAATTATGAGGATAACAAAATACGTTATTTTTTCAACTAATGCTTTAATGAAGATATAGGGGAAAGAACGGAATGCTACAGGTGCATCCCTAATTTTTTTCTCAGCTAATAACCGAATAATAAAGCTCTGTGGGTAAAGGGTTGAAAAGACAGGGGGCGGCTTAACAATCCACAATCGGAATAATCAAGCGGGAACGAAGGGACAAGTGCCCATAAAGATGTCAAGAAGAATGCTTGGCATTGAATTATTCAAAAATAGAACACGACAAAATGTAAAAAAATCAACAGCGCAGCTAAAAATGAAACAAGAAAATAAAAGCGATTTGTATATAATATTCTAGAACATTTTTTAAATTAAATGAAACGCAACGTCAGATTTGACTGCGTTTGAAGTGGATTTAAAATGTTCCATTTTCAAATGTAAGAATAGCTCAAAATCAATTTGGTTGTTTTTAATTTGTATAAATATTTGAATAATGACATTATGATTTTTACGGATGTAATGATTGCAAATCTCAAAACATACATAAATATTATCTTAAGATTGTGTATATAGCATTTTTTAAAACGTATTTTCTCTAACATCTGTTATAAATATTTTTAAAAAGCCATAACATGATTTAAATTTCGCTAATGAACAATCTTTATTATGATACTTTCGTTCTTTATGATATTAAAATACGTTTAAATGCCGTATTCAAAAAAAGTTATATAGTCTAATGTCAATTGCATACTAATATTTTTCCATTTACTTGGATATTAAAAATAGAGCATGCAGTTCCTAAAATTGCTTTTCCAGCAGAGGATACGGAAGGATTACATTTGCAAAAAGAGTTGGAAAAATATAATTGAAATAATCAATGAAATGCATGGCGACATTTAAAACTTTGTCCGAGAGAAAAATGTCTGCAGTGCCGTGCTAGTTATTGCATGTGGTTAAATTAGTTGGCTTAAAAAAAAGATATAAAAACGTGAAACTTTCAATGATTGGAGAATTATAAATTTAGCTCAATGCTTTTATCTACTTGACGTTACAGTTCAGGGTGAACATTGGCATCATCAATCAATTTCCTCCATTCCAATCGATCCTCTGCCTTCCACCGCCAGTCGTTGATCTTAATGTAACATATGATATTCAAATGTAGAAAACCAAAAGACATGTGACAAGAACGACTAGTTTTTATTCAGTCGTTCAGTTCAGAGTTCAGAATTCATCCGTTTTTAAAGATCTGTTAAGTGAAAAGAAATTGAATTACTATACATATTTAGATTCATACTAATAAATTAATAAATTTTTTGAACTGTCCTCATAAGGATTTTAACTGGTGAACTGCAATCAAATATATAATGAACATTCAGGAAAGTTAAAACTTGGCTATAGGTTTGGAAAATTATATATTAACAAGCATGATCATAATACAATCATGATGTAATAGTATTTTACGTTTGACTGACTGACAATACATATTAGCACCATTTTCAAATTCAAGCCATACTTTTTGTTTATTGCGTTACGAATAGTTTATAAGTTATATTATAATTTTTGGTAATCAAATATCAAGATAATGTTTTTCATCGTTAGTTTCCTCTCAGTGAAAAGTTATTACTGACTTCACTGCTCGTGACGGTTAAGCCCGTTGCATACTTTAATCTGCAGCAGTGCGGCTTTGTGAATTTTAACTAGAAACTTATCTGTAAGAGAAGACCGCCAGAGCTATTACTCCGGTATTACGGAGATTATTACTTTTAATTTCTTCTGCTGGCCCGGTATTTCACTTTTAAAACGCAGAGTTTATTTTTCTTGAGGAGGAAATAAACGGTCGCCAAGTGTGCAACGGGAAGCAGAAAATAAAAGTGAAATACCCTTCATTCGGTTTATTTCAATTCGCCGCAAACAAATTCAATCCAGCGGAATTATTTATTCGATGCTATTCTGCGCTGTGCTGTAACAGAGAGTGAGAATTTCATGGCGACAAAAGGGGTAGACATTTTCTCAAATAGAGTTGCTCTCTCCTCGCGTCTGAGACCTTGTGGTAAACAAAGAATATCAGCTTGCCAAATAAGAAAAAGGCATAGAAAATAACAACTTAATTACGCCGGCAAAATTTCCTTTGTACGGGAATCGTTTATTTTGTTTTAGTGAATTTATTTCATAATTAAAATTTAATAACTACATAATTCTTTTGAACGATGCCAACCTACTACGGGTAAAATGTTTATAAAACATTAGTTAAAATGGTAGAGTTGCTGTCTAAAAATGTGTTTTTGTTATAATATGTTATCTAAAACGAGCAAAATGAATTAAATACAAATTATCAAACAAAAGAAATAGTATGTTTATTATTATATATTTCACAAAATTAAATTTACCGTGTACAAGGTAATTTGCGAAGATAATGATAGTATTTCTGAATTAATATTTGAAGGACTTTAAGAAATTTTAGTGAAAAAGGACTTTTTTAAATTGTAGTGAAGTTATTTTGATTTAATAAATCTTAGAGTTGAACATTTAAGCTCTTGACTGTAGGACTGAGTATAAGTCATAGCTCAGGGGTTGATAATCTTTTAATTTCGGAAAACCACTTACATCAAATCGTAACTCGTGGTCTAGCTGTGCCGTAGCGATCAGGCTGGTTTGGGTTTAAAGTAAAGTCTAACTCAGATTTAGATGTTTTCACTTGAGATTTGAGATATTGGACATGGGTGTTTGTGATTCATCTTCTCTTTGAGTTGAACTTGTATAACTCATACAAATTGTCATCGAGTTTATATCGTATAATTTTCAAATTTGAAAACATAGAGCGCATAAAAAAACCCACCATATCGGTCGTCCGGTTCACTAGTCGGACAACTCCTAAAAAACTGTTTTTGGATAATGCGGACATTAATATTTAAATGGTCATCAGAAATATTCATATGCGATTGAGATCTCTACATTTAATCAATAGGCATTACTAGATTAACTTTTTATTTCAGGTTCAGAAGTAAAACAATAAAAAAATATTTCTTTAATAGCAGGACAATTAAACAATTTTGTTGTATTTCTTTGAAGTTTATCATTTTTTTAATGATTACTGGACCTTATAAAAGCAACTACAATTTAGATTTTTCGGAATTGTCAGACCGATAAAATAGACGATTGATATATTAAAAATAATATCCCCAAATATTTCAAACATAATAAATATATATTCATTGGTTAGAGTAGTGCTTTCCATACTGGGGTCCGCGACCCACTGAAGGGACGCAGGTTTTCTCCGGGGGCCGCGGCAGAATATGTTTCGTATTGAGGGGGGGCCGCGGATTATTTTTTTCAGATTTAGGGGGCCGTGGTATGAATTTTTTTGGGAAGCACTGGGTTAAAGAATAAAAACTGTATTTTATTCAATGGCTCGACTAGTGAAAATGATATGATGTTGATAAGATATATTATCTATTTTTATTCACGTATGATAAATATATTTTTATTATAAATTAAATTATCATTTATAATGAAAACAAGCCAATTATCGAAAGGATTTATAGATAATCTCACTTCATTAGTCGTACCTTTTAATACGGTGAAATGTTAAATCAATTGTCTGTATTTAATGTAAAATTCAATCTTACTTGTCAGGGAAAAAAATAACGGTTATATTTGAAGTTTTCTTGTGAGATAATAGAAAATAAATCTTTTATACATAGTTTGAACGATTTAGACTGTTAACAATGGTTATCCAGTATCAATAATTCATTACCCGGGATAAGTGTTGCTAGTTGGTATCCCACGGGGTGTATTGTGTCTGCTCAAACGATAAATGTTTCATTTCTATAAAGAGACAGTTTATTATTTTATATTGCTATTTTTAGCTATCCCACAGAGCCACTTCAATTTATTTCGTAAATTGTATTTATTAAATTCATTCTGAGGCTTTTTAGAGATGCAACATTTTACCATCTTTTTAGAGTCTTGTTTATTGCGTGATAATTTTTAATATATTTTTTTTTTTGAATAAGCGACCGAAATTTGACATTTTCTTTTCAGTGTTAAATTAACATAAAAAAAGTAGATAGACGAAATAGAATGAATGAGCTTGTCGCAGTATTTGGTGATTTTTAATTGCTAAAACTTTAATAAATGGGTCGGGAGGCGGAAAAAGTGGAATACAAGAACTGGTTACAATTCGTCCATTTTTATCCAATATATGTAAAAAAAAATATCACCTTTAAGGTTTTCACTTTCAACTCGTGGTGGAAAGGCATTCTTTAAAAAAACTTTCTTAACTAGTATCAGATCAGGGCCGGTTTCACTGAGTTGACGCACTCCATGACCGCAGCCGTTTTTGAATTTAATTAATGTTGTTGTATTAGTAGAAACAGTATTTTGTCTTAAAATTCCCCCTCCCAACCACCCTACACTATGAACGAGGCGTAACGAGAGCGATGAGATCACTAGTCCTGTCCTAGCCCAATCCTTCTATTACCACTCTCTTTGAAAAAGACAGGTTGAGCAACTGAGTAACAAGCTAAAACACTTTTGTTGAGATAAACTCTATTAGAAGTCCATATGCTTCACATTGAGAGCGGACATGGTAAAAAAAAAAAAAAAAAACAATTGCAAATTAATAAATTACTTAAACAAACGAAGTTTCCTACGGAAAGAAACAAAATTCAATTAGTAAAAAGGCATTTCCGAAGGGATGTCAAATTTAGTGGAAACTGCAACCTCGTTCAGTTTATTCACAGTGAAAGTTTTAATAAAAAAATATGATTATAATTTTGAAGGCAAATATCATAGTATGACATAATAGATGAGTAAATAATTGTAAAATCATCTTGGTTAGTTGAAGGCTTGCTTTCAATTCCCAACACTTTGAAAATGTTTCTATCAATAAAGTTGAATTTGACAAATTATATGTATATTGAGATAAAACAAAAACAAAAAAATATACCGGATATTTTTATCTGCTTTTATATTGACAAATTTTATTATCGCTTTGCGTCTTTTTCACTGAAAATTATGAACGACAAACGAAAAGTGTCTTAGGTTAATCCTCGTTGAAAGGTTTAAGCTACGTAATTTACCCTCACAGGAAAACTTTTTAAATTTCAGATTTTTTAAATTGCCCGATCTACCGCCTGCTAGTCATTTAAGTATTATAATATCTGAAAAATTCCTTTTCGATTTTGGAACAAAATATGGCAGTTTTGATAAAAGAGACATAATATTGTTGGTATCAAATTAAGAATATTAACAAGAAGAGGGGTGTATTATAAATATAATATATACATTGAATGGCGTGACAGTCAACTTTTAGTTTAAGGGCAATTATAATATTTTCAAAAATAAATCGCAATTTATAACTCTTATGATACTCAACAGTGTGAAGATCAGTTACGCTGATGAAAGTAGCATTTTAACTACTGATGTGATGAGTACGAATAATAACATATTTATTTTTTTATTGTAAGTATCAGATTCATATTGAAAATTATTAAATTAATACAAATTGTTTTCATAGAAATTGAAAAATACTGGAGCAAATGGTTGGTGAAAAAATGCACTAAGAGGAAATTTAAAATTTGAAAGCCTTTACAATTTTACGTACTACATTAGAAGCAAATAGAAAGTTGAGAATAAATTCTGTTTGTTTTGGGATACGGGTCCGTGTGATCCGCCATGGAAGCCAACAACGTTGACTACTACGCCACTGACCCGGCAAACGTTTTTCTATCCTGGGCAATTCAAATCGCAATCAATTTTTTTTTTTTAAATAAATATTTTTATCGACTGTTCGAAGGCATGGATGTGTGTGATGTCGATGATGAAAAATTCCCTTCCCTTCCCCCTCTTAAAATGCAAGAGCGAATAATTAACCATTATCTCTTATTATATCTTATATATTATTATATCTCTTCTCGCTTCCAAAGAGAAGGATTGAGCAACTGAGTAATGAACAGTTCTCGAAGGGAACTACACATTGGGAGCGGACATGGTTATGATTGCGGTATGAATTTACCAGGACAGAAAAAACGTTTGCGTCATAGTTGCAAGATTCAGTAGAAATCGAGAAGAAAATAATAAAAAGCAACTTAATTTCGAATTAAAAAATAGGCACGGATGAAAAATTGAATTCATACAATTTACTCGAGTAAAATGGTTTGTTTGTAATATACTTTGGTTTAGTCAGTTTACTGCATAGTCGTTGCATTGACTGTTGAAACCGGAAACGCCATGTTGTTTTCTCGTTACTCAAGCAGCTTAAGGCGGCAAGCTGAAAATTTTTGCGATGTAATTAAAAGTTTGGGCGTTAGATAGGTGCGCGGCGGCGTACGGCACATAAAAAGTGACAGTTTGTCAGGATTTGTATTACCTTGGATGACTAGTTGTAAAGCGAGCGAGCAGTTTCCCCCCTCTCACTCGCTCGGGGCCAAGTTTTCCCCGCGTTCGTTGAATAAACAACATTTCCGAACACCCGGCGCCTAATTAATCGACAATGTTACGCCGAATTTGCACAGGTGTTTTTAGTTCGCGAAAAAACTCGGTATTTAGGGTTTTGCAGGCATTTTGAAACTTAATGGCAGATGTAACTAAGCGGAGAAAATAACAAACAAATCAGTTAAAGTGATGGTATGTGAACAACCTGCTGGAACTATAAAATGATAGATAGTTATATAGGTAGTTTCTGTCAATGGCAGATTTGGATACATTGAACATTGCACCAGCCTTACTAGATAGAATTTAAGGTAAAGAAAAAGATAGTGTTCGCAGGTCGCTTTCAGAGTTTGCCAATCACCTAATAGAAAACGATCATAATTTTAGTCAAAGTAATAACGTAGAAATTGGCAAACTCTGAAAATTATTACTTTTTAGACATCTTATATGTTTTTTAATTTAAGTGTTAGAATATTAAAATTAAAATCATTCGTACTTCAACAAGCTTTGTGAAAGTAAGATTGTCTGAGGATGCCTCTGAAAGAGGCTAAACACGTGTCACAGTCAGTAGCACAATACGTAGAATAATATAAGTTCAATATTAAATTTTAAATTTAATATTAAAGTTAAATATTTTCGATGAATTCTGCTGTAGCTTTGTTGAAATTCAGTTGTATTATAAAATTAAATTTGGCAACCTTGTGTACTTTGTTATACCACTAATTGTAACTATAATAGTAAAATCAATTAATTGTTTTGTGTATTTTTTAATTAAAAAAAATAATTAAAAAGAGAGGAAAAAAACTACACCTTGAAAACATGGATATATGCGTAATTGCGGGTTTTTTGTCGGAATACGGTTTTTGGCATATAAAAGAAGCACATACTTACCCCACATAATAATCTGAGACGATTCGAGATCCCATTGAGGCGTGAAAGCAATAATATCGCAGGCCATTTCCAGTTCGCGAGAATTGGCCGTTTTAGCGCTTTATTGTACCGGGCAGGAAATAATTTGATTTCGCGATTGAATTCGCCCTCTTGCGTGGGATGACGAAGGTTTTTTCACCTACCTGACAACGAACTAAAGAAAAAGTAGGGTACAAAAGCTTTCATACACCCAGTGGCATTTCATTATCAACCCTGTCAGGGAGGGTGATAGGAATATAATTAAATTTAACCACCAATTTCATTTGCGTCATCCAATATGGATGATTAAAATATGCATGATTTTCTAATCACAGATTTCTTACCCTTCCAGCATTGTTGGATAAAGATTAAACGAGTTCAAATCGATCTGATACTGTATCAAAACTCAATCATTTATACTCATTGTACTACTACTACTTATCAGTCTTTTATACTTAGTATATCGTCACTAATACTGCAAGAAAGCTTTTCTTGAATTTGGGTAAATTCGACAGAACAGAACTTTTTACTTACGTATTGCGATAATTAGTTAATGCGTTCTGTGTTAAAAATAAAGATATGTTTACAGCAAATAAATAAAAGTACAATTACCAAAAAAAGAGATACGTGTTCTTACAGTATTGACGATGATTTATGGAGCAAAAATAAACTTTAACATGTTTTTAAAATCGTATCTCTTCATTCGTATAATAAGACCACCAAGTTCCAAAAAAAAAAATCTGACTCCATGCCAGTCTCATTTCTTTATTCCAGGCATCCCAGCGTCCTGCAGTTACGCCAAGTACGTCATTTGAATGTTTATCGGTGCCCTTCCATAGTGACGGGACCCATTCAGTTAGTAGATATGACTCAGACTACGCAGCACAGGCTTTTTATATCGGACGAAATAAGGAGCCGGTTAGAGCCCGTAGTTAGCAGTTAGCAGTCTGACAAAGTAAAACAACCGTGCCAGTGTAAAACACATGTTGTATAGCAATAATATTCAGATGGAAACCGATATCAATTATATGTTCCCGTTTGAATTAATTTATAATGCAGACTAGACCATATTTAATTAGTATACTAATAATACAGACAAGTGAAGAAAGGTACAAATTGGGCCAGATATTACGAAAGCAAGTTGACCTACTTCGAATCACTAGACTAGGTAAAATACTTTGCTAGCAATGTACTGTCTCCTGTCATTTAACATTGGAGTTGTTAAAAATAAAATAGTGTCGGAATATTAAATAAAACAAGACACTTGTTCAAGCAGCATTACGTTGATTCCTGTTTCAAAAATTGCGACAGGAAATGTATAAGTAATTATTTTTTTATATTGTTTTTAAATAACATTGAATATTCATGCCATTATTATAGATTGTACGCTACTGATTTACGTTAACAGCAGTGTTTCCCATCCTCTTGAAAGAGATTACACTGATACATTTGTAGAAGACGCTTTGTTCAGGATGGATATTGTGATCTATCAATGAATTGTAACAGAAAACTGATTTATTTTTGATTGTAGCGGTGTATTGTTGATCATTTTTAATCAGATTTTCTTTGAAAAAGAAATCACTTGAAAACATAACAAACGAAACTGAACAATTTCGCAGAAATGGTATACCTATACAATGTGTAATCATTGTAATATTATTTTGTTATGAATTTAAGTAAAATACCGTTTAAAGAGCGGTCTGTATTAAATAAAGAATTGAGAATGAAACTTTTAAATTCTGAGCGGTTACCATCTTTAAAAAATAATGAATGAGCTTATCATATTCCAAATTAAAATAATATTGAAGCTTTAACAGTAGTCATAAAAAATCGTTTATTAGCATTTTGAATAAACTTATTTTTGATGATTTAGAATTTATAAAAAGGTTGCTCCTATATATGAAGGTTGATTCTTTTAATTTAACCTATTTTAAATGAATTTCGTATTTATTTTATAAAGGTTCATTATAAAAGGGTAGAAAACTGTGGAAATTGAATTTTTTAGAACTAAACGAAATACATTTAGATTAGAACTATTTTCATAATGTTTCCATTATAATTAATTATAATGGAAACGTACATTATGAAAATAGTTCTAATCTAAAGATAAATTTCCATCAAGCACCTTCAGTCGAAATTCTAAATTATGAAATACATTTATTGATATTTTTATCTTTTTACCGATTGTTTAAAAAATGGCAATACTTACAACTATTTTCAGGAAATTATTTTTTCATACCCCTTTAGCTGCATAGAGATTTCTAGAATAATTGTTAAGAATTTTAATAGAGAATAATAATTATACAGTGATCCGTTAATACAAATCAGCTACCGTAGCCTAGTGGCTGTACTTTAAAAATACGATAAGTATTTTTTATTCAAGTTTTAATAAGGTCAATATCATATTTAGATTATTTCAATATAGTATTTGAGATTTTGGACGTCGAAGTTTGTAATTTCTTCTTTCGTCAAGTTGATCTCGAGAGATAATACCAATAGCAAGACATCACTATATTTGTATATTTCTAAGAGAACGTAATTCATTACTACACTTGTGGACGTTAATTCATAAAACTACAACCGAAACAATGCGAATGTTTCCAATCTTATTTATTTACAACCAAAAATGCTTTATTTAATTGTTACATGTGATTTAATCTTCCAACATATATGTAGGTAATTAATTAGTTGTAATATTATGCTATCTGTGTCTAGAAAAAAGAGAAAAAACACAACCTTCATTTAGTAATCTATAACGTTAGAACAAGAATAAATATTTATTTTAAATAACCTTACGATAGTTTATTTAGAAATCTCAAAGTGGTAAGACACGTGTCAAAATCAGTGGAAGTAATCAAATTTAATTTCATATTCCAAAGTGTTTTTTATAACTATTATCATAGGTAAATAAAAAACGACTTATTTTAAAACTTATTCGGTTTATTCAAGAAGAGTTGTTTTGTATAAAATTATTAACTAACTAAAATAATTAATAACTTAGATTGGCAGTTTACGATATTCATGATTTTATGAAACGGTAGCCTTGGGCTTGTAAAATAAATCAACATTGCGAACGTTTCCCTGGTATAAACACAATAATTTAAACCATGATATTAGCAGGATTTTCGGAAAAGTGAGCTTATTCAATATCGTTACATTGTTTTAAACTGCCTAGCTTTCAAAACTAAAGCTACAATTATTTAAATGTTGATTTTCCAAGAATAATAATTAATCTCCATCCTACTAACAGTACTAACAATAAAAATTACAACAATTATACAAGAATATAAACCATTCAGTGGTTATTAAATAAATAATGTTTTAATAAGAAAATTAAATTGATTCAGGTACAAATTAATAGTGAAAAAATCGTTTCATATAAAACGTGGGATCGATTATCGTATCAAATATAAGACTAGCTAACAAATAAAGCACGTAAATGTATAGATGAAATTGACGTATTACATAGCAGACATATAATATTAAAGCTCTATATTTTTAAAGTTCAGCAAGAATTCATCACATTTTTTTTACATTTTTTTAAATATGCAGTACATACATAAGTACATATTGGGAAATTAAAAAAAAAGAGGGAAAAGGTAATTGCACCGCTAGTAACTTGTATTTTTAAATACATGTTTATAATTCATTTGACGGTAGATTTACGGATTTGTTTTATTAAATTAAAATTAATAATTTTGTTGTTTTTAGTGAATTACAATCGGTAGAATAACGAAGTTATTAATTTTTATACTGGTCGGTTTCTTTCAAGTGCTTGCTACTAGAATCTTTTACCACTTAGAAAAAATAAATATAATAGTATTTATATGGCAGAGCATTACTGGAGTTTTATAGCCGAGTTTTTTGGATGTGTCGGATTCTTATTAGGCGGAAAGGCAACGGCGGCACCCTGAAGGTAAAGCTAACTTTGGAGTATCAAGTATTCACTTTGAAGACACAGGGCGGCAGGTCACGTCCCTGATTCTCACGCTCCCAACTCCAGATAAGATTACCCGCCCGACTAAGCTAAAGTCTGGTTCGACTTTGTTTTCTTTTTTACATCCTTACTTTTTCCCCAGGCAGGTGCTTACGATGATGCTAACTGAGGGTCCGCGATCGGAATATTGATGCAGATATTGGAATATTTAATAATATATATTATGTTAAGACAATGAGGTAAAGTAAATCTCTATATTTGAATTGGATTTATTTTAATATATGCTTATTGTACAGTCAATCCTGTTTTTCTGCGGTAGATGCGTTCCACTAAATGTCGCATAAAAAAACTCGCACAAAAAAAGACATGACATCCATACAAAAAATGGGGATGCGTTCTATGAATTTTAAAATCGGCATAACTTTGAATCAGCGAGTCAAAATATACCCAAAATCGTATAAAAAAAACTTGACTTCTATACATTTGATATTTTTTTATGATTATCCGGACTATCTTAATCCCCAATTACTCATGATAATGTCGTGTTTATTTAAATGATGATATTTATCAAGATGGAAAATACGATACATTTATTATTACTGGTTACTATCACATTTTAATATTATTTTGAAAATTGAGCTTCACTAGCAGATGGATTTGACGATTAATTTTCCAAATAAAACATTTTCAATGTTAAATTTTAAATGCTGATCCGATTACATAACAATGTGTGATAGAATAAAGAAGTCATAAGCAGATGAAATTACGAGAAAGAATGAAATCGTTTTTGCAATGAAAAAAACGTTACGAGTTGTATTTCATTTAGTGATGTCCCTTCTGTTGTTGTTAACATGTGAAATTTAAGCGGCGTAAGACTATTTGATAACCATTTCATAATATTTAATATAAAATGGAATCTATTGGTCTTCTTGTAAACTGATTTTTAGGTAGGTTTTTTTAAAATTTATATCCCGAAACAAAGACAGCAGTCTCCATATTTTGTCTAAAATGTGTTATATACTTTCGATGGATTCGGCGGAACATCGAGGAAGTTCATTTTAATATAAATTTAAAATAACTTATAACTTAGTAGCGCAATACCTGGAACAATCTAACATTGACACGTGTTTCGCCTCTTTTAGATGCATCCTCAGACAATCTTACTTTCACAAAGCTTGTTTAAGTACAACTGATTTTAATTTTAATACTCTATGATATATTCTTAAAAAAATGTAAGAATATTAAAAATAAAATCATTCGTACTAAACATGTTTTGTGAAAGTAAGATTGTCTGAGGATGCCTCTGAAAGAGTTTGTAGCGCAATACCCGGAATATTCCAAGATATTTTATATTATATGTGTTATAAGGTTCCCGGTAAAATGCTCGAATAACAAGATAGTAAATTTGTTTCCGTTTGTTCTGTCTTAGCCCTAGTCTTCTGTGTTATGGAAATATATAGAAACAGTTTGAGTAACTAATTAATAAGTAGTTCTCGTAGAAACACTTCTGTTGAGATAAACACCATTAAAAGATCATATGTTCCGCATTTGGAGCGAACACGGTTAAAATAAATACTTACGAAAATTATTTTTATATTTCACTCTCTAAACAAGTGTCGCAGAAGATAAAAATGAAATTCGTAGACAAAGTCGTGAAAAATCGTTTCAATAACCAAGCATTTCGAATAATTTGTAATTCGAGCAATTTACCGGCATTTACATGTCATCGTGTAGCTGGCAATCATCAAAAATGTTTTTTGTTATGTATTGAAGTATGTTAAAAAAAAATAATTTGCAATATAAATATGCATGACTCGATGTTGAAGAAAATATAAATATAATATGTATAACAAATACATTCATGCTGGAACCTTATTAGTTTGTCTGGTCTCATATTTGGTGAGTTTATTAAAATGTTCTAAGCGGACCTTAGCTAAAGAGTCCATGGTATTATGTCCATTACAAATACCAGCTCGTTCCCCTACTTATTAGTGCGTCGGATGAGTCGTTTGTAGACCATTCAACGGCGATTAGTTTCGAGACGGAAGACTTTCGATTCACTTATTATGACGACCAGTGTAAATATATGCACGGAGCATGTTTGTTTTTTTACTTCGTGCGTGATGGGATTAAAATGCGTTTTGTTTTGATAGATTTAATAATGACTGGACGTGTTTTGAATGTATTATTATTGTAAACAAGAGATGAAAGGCGTTTTATTTGTTTCTCAGAAATATGACATGCAAGATTTTTCAAGACTCGAGGCGTTCAATATCCAACCAACACGGCCTGGTCGTGTTTTTGCCGATGTAAACTTTTTTTTATAAATTCCTATAGGAAATTTAATAGCAACAATCCAATAATTTTTTTAGTTTCAAAATCGTACTACAAGTGTATGAATATCAACTTGAAATTTTGATTGTGCTATCAAAAGTGACCAAGTCAAATGCATGTATTTATTATGCTGGCCAAGTTATCAGATAGCAAGATTTGAATTAGCTGACTGAATTTCATTCAGTATTTTCTATGGATTGTAAATGCGTTAATAAGCGTTCAAATTTTGTTAAAAAAGGACAAACAAAATTTCGGATCTTCTGAAAAATAAAGGGAAACTGACTTGACCATGTTTGATATTGTGCGCCTTACTTGCTGTCGAATCGATACAATACGAATATTTGACACAGTGTTTTTAAATATATCGACAGGGTCATTTGGTTTAAAAATTGGGTGAGAGAGGTGGATCGTTAGATGTGAAGTGAGCCAAGTGGTATTTTAGAAAAAAAAGTCGTAAAGTATCGTAAAAGTGAAGTAACCTCAGTTATTGCACATTTCAATAGTGTTATATCAGTAAAATCACCGTCCCGTATTATATCCGTTAATTCACCTCTAATGGTGAAGTGAGCCAAGTCGTATTTTGCGATGCGTTGTAATATTATGCACGTCGTAAAGTATCGTAAAAGTGAAGTAACCTCAGTTATTGCACATTTCAATAGTGTTATATCAGTAAAATAAAAATATGCAATTCACCAAAACACCAAATAAAGACGTGATTGTATTATAATCAAAGGTAAGAAAAAGTTTTACCATTTTACTATTTGGCTCACTTGACCTCTCGAGGGTTCAATTAATGTTTAGAATTCAAATCGCTCAAATACAATTTATTTAAATGTACTTGAAAAAACTAAATCAATTAAAATTCAATAAACTTTATTGTCTATCACAAATTGTATCGAATTTCATTTTGCTCTGAAATACTTTTCTCAAAAGTTGACCTTTTGTTATTTTTTAAACTTATTTTTATCGAAGAGGGTAAGGAGGAAATGATGACTAGTAAGAGAATAATAGTAAACTAGTTTAATACTCGCAATTTTTCTGTTTTCTAGTTTCGTAGGAGGCATTGAAAATATCACATACATTCACATACTACAAATTTATATTCTGAATATATAATATTATTATGCCGTTCGACACGTTTTAATAATAAACATAACCAATTGGGCAATTGATGTTTCACATTTGACAATTTACGATTAAATAATTGCTTTATACGTTATTTAATATTCAAACAGTCAACGTATATTTTGTTTGATATTCGATCAATATTTCTTTTGTTGAATATTGACTCTACCAAAAAGTAATTTTATCATGTCAACATTTACAGCTATTAAATACGATCAAAATACTTACTATTAGCCATGTGCCCAATTTCATATACACGAAATTGGTAAGTGTGACAACACAGTTAGAAATTCGAATTACTTAGTTATATTAGCTATCCACTGTGTGGCAGCGCAATTAAACTCAACTAAATAAAAGCTTCAAACAAGTCAATACCGTTTCATTAGGGGTTACATACGTCACGAATTAAGCATGGTGGGTGGCGGGGGAAGGTTCGGTGCGCAAGCGGTATTGAGGTGAGGAGGTCCACGATGACACTTAATTACCTTATCCAGGTGGAAGCTCTTTGAGAGCTTTCAAACAGTCGTTGGGCATTTAGCCAGAATACTACGCCGATTATTGTCAAGAGCTTTTATTCGCTTTGGCGAAGATGAGCTATATTAACAGTTAATCTAAATTACTGTATTAAATTAGACTCATGGATATTGTTAATATTGATGAAGCTATTACAAAAATAGACAGAAAAATTCAGACATCTATCCACTGTTATTAAATTTATCAATAACTTATTTTTCTTGATTGAATTGGCATTGACTTGGCTAATAAGGCGAAAGAATATAAAAGTGTTATTTGTATATTATGTCCCACGCCACATACCCATCTGTTTAAATCTTTGCAGAAAAGACCCTAAGCTTAATGCACTATAAATTATTAGACATAATAAAGTCAATGAGATCCTTAACCTATTTTTGACCAGTGTTCCAATATTGGAACATTTAATATTTTTACTTCCACTCCATTATGCACCACCCAATAAAAGTTGAGATTGCATCAGTCTCAATCAGTCTACAGCTAGCAAGCGTAGGAATCGTTTTGTGTAGTATTTTTTCAGGTTTGAACCTGTCGGAGTGAGCAGTGTTTTTTTTATTTGCATCAATTACGGGCAAATTCAGGTAAAATTCAAGCAAAAATGGGTTAATGGCCTAATAAATACCAATCAATCACCGTTGTTAACACCCTTACAAGACGCTAATGTAACTAATTATAAACAATATAATATTTAAATTAATTTGCTTACGTATTTTCCGTTATTTAAAAAAATGAAACGGTAGAGAAGAGACATGAACTCATATTGCGGAAATGTCTACAGAAAACCCTTCATAATTCAGGAAGCAGTTGTTTATGAGAAAAACTCAATATATTATGCTATCGGTTGTCACTGCACACAAAGTAAATGAAACGGGCCACAATTTTGATATGTTGAAGATTTTAACTTTATTAACGAATCTTTATGTATGCAAACACCTCTAAGTATAATGGAAGAAAATATATTAATGTGATGCCTGAAAATAATATAAATTTATTTCACTCATCACTCGTCTTGATTGAAATATTGAAAAAGCTTTACAGAAACGGAAGCTTTAAATTATACAATTTGGCCTATTTAGTCGCGAGTTTGACACTTTTTACTGTCGAGTGTAACGGTGCAAGTGTGAACAAGTTTACACATAAAAGCTTTCTACCTTATTTATTTAATTTGTAATGTGCCTACTAAAGAAGCTTTTTATGTATTTTTAATAGTTTTTCTACTTTAATTCAAACGTATTTCGACTGGAAAGATATAAGTAATGAAATTAACATACAAATAACGGACACTAAGAAAAAATACTAGATATCGTTTTTCGGCATTCGTTCACAAATGAATTGAAATCGTATTTATTTTGTTTAAAATTATATAAGAAGCCTTCTAGTTGATTTAATCTACACAAGTGTTCAGGATAAATGACATTCGCGTCACATGCTCCGATCGACTCTTCGAATTGGATCACTTTAGTTGTGTTAGAGATCAATTGATAATTTGGAAAAAAAAATGTTTTTTTTTATATATTAAATAGAGTTAAGTTGATCCGTTATCATGCAGTCAATTATCATTTGTATTCATATTGAAAGACATAAATAAAAAATGTCTTATTATTATGTTTTCTCAGCAAACTTGAGCACCTTTTCCATGATCAAAAAAAGTGATTTAAAAAGAGTCGTGACCCACTTTAGTGTCTCGACACATAGTAATTCGATACAATTGTGGAAGAGAAAAATTCGTCTAGCATGATTATGTCCTCAGATAATTGACTGAATTTGCATTTACTTGGTAGAATTCCATTATAATAAGGTAAAAAATATGCCGCCTGTGTGGCCGAGTGGTCAGCGTTGTTGGCTTCGGTTACGGAGGGCACGGGTTCGAATCCCAGTACGGACAGTTTTATAAATTGATTTTTCAATCGATTTATTAATTTCTGTTCGAAGGCATGGATGTATGTGATGTCTTGAATTCCCCTCTCCCACCCATCCTATCCTATGAATGGGGCGTATCGAGAGCGATTAGCTTACCACTAGTCCTGTCCTAGCTCTATCCTTCTATCCCTACTCTCATTGGAAAAAGGACAGGTTGAGCAACTGAGTAACAAGCAGTTCTCGTAGAAACACTTCTGTTGAGATAAACTTCATTAGGAGTCCATATGCTCCACATTGGGAGCGGAAATGGTTAAAAAAAAAAATTAATGTATTTAGTTCTACATTTTGTATAACATGAATTTATAGCTATTTTGGCGTGCGCTGGTGTATGGACTAATTTAAAAAATAGTTCTGACGATGGCGCACGCCGAAATAGCTATAATCTCATCTTATAAAAAGTTTTAGAACTAAATACATTGATATTTTTTACCTTATCCTCAGATAATTGTGAAATATTAAAAACAAATGAACACCGAGTGTAAGATTTAAACGTGCTCTATTCATTTCGTATTATTAATATAAAAAGTAAGTCGTTTTGTTTGAATTCATCAGTTGAATAAATTAATAGTTCTTTTTTTAAAGTTCGCAATTTCCGCGAATGGTGCAGCGGGTCTCATGAATTCAAATAAATTTATCCAACTCACGATACTTTCCGGGCAGAAATGCAGTAATAGCCAGACTGCATAGGTATATTTAGTAGACGGCTGCGCGGCGCGGCGGTGGGTAGCGGCAGTGCATCCGTGAATGGAATTCCTGGGAACCAGAATGCGTCCTCAGTTCCATTGTGCTTGCCTCATAAATTAATTTCCCAGCTACTAATTAATCGCTGGAAGGTATTCGATTAACATGTCGGCGATGCACGCTAGATGAATGCGACGGTATTGAAAAAACGTACCCCAGAGAGAATTTAATCACTTCTATGTAGATTTTTTTATCAATAAACCGTATGACGCATTTTAAGCGGAAAAAATATAGCCAATACAAAATATAATTTTAAATATCCATGATAACACGTTGAAACGCAAATTGGACCTGTTTTACTTTTAGTGATGGGCTGCCAATACGTTAACAAGGGTTTCGCTTAATCTAATGTTCTAGGGAAGGGTAGATTTTTATAACACTCTTATATAATCATATGAAATAATTATTTAAGCAATCAAATACTTATGTGCTTTTATATGTAACAATACGTAATATACCGTAAAATGATCAATATAGATTACGTTTATGATAAGCATTATCAACTGATGCTCATCATGAGCGGTCATCAAACCGGTCCTGATCTTATTAAATAAATGTGGAATTAGTGGAAATCAGTATTCTATTTAATACCTTTCCATCAAGTATTGACAGTGACCACCCTAACAGTACTACTGTATACTTAAACTGTCGTAGATAAAATATGTATGTCAGAAATTGAAGGTAAGTACTGATTTAATATGACAATATTGTTTTTGCTTAATTTTGCAAGGGGATCGCAGTAATAAGTCTAATTTAATCGCGAGTCCTCTTCAGCCCACAATTATCTAATTTAGATGTATACTTTAAATCTCGAATCTCAGAATAAACCTATGAATGTACGCTATTTTCTCATCCTATCCAGATCTAGTATTTGAAGAGACCATATACTTCATATTGGGAACGCACCTAACATTTAAAAACATGCATAAGGGCTTGGAAAAAAAACATTTTATCTGTTGCTTTATGCATATAAATACAAACGATCCATGTACATTTTTTCTTCCAAGTCTTCAATATGAAATTTACAAAAAGTTTTAAATGAATTACGAATAAGATAAAAGCAATAATATCCCATGATCACTTAACGATAAATCTATAAACAACGATCAAGATCTTCAAAGAGTCCGTAAGTGAAGAATATTAACTGTGAGCTTTCAACGTTAAATAACAAAAAAGCTTACCACCAGGTCAAAATTGGGACGTCCAAATTGGATACAATTAATTCAATTCCCAGCCCTTTAATTGTTTAACTGCCCAATAGTGGATCTTATCACTGTCATAGGAATGGATATAAATTCTTTTCGTGTAATGAGAACGCATGATCGTGTTTGAGAAGGCCCCTCAGAATTTTATGAGCGTTAATTTGTCGAGTAAGTAGAGGGTTTTATTTATTTTTAAGTGGGACATAAAAATTCAGTTAGGATAGGAAGGACACGTTTTTAGCTCACGCGTTAATTTGTCACATAATTATTACTGTCTTAAATAATTAATTTATAACGAGTCGTAATTTTTCACTTATTATAAAGAAAGTTATGACGCTATTCCGTATGTCTGTTAATGTAATTTTTATTAATATTTTGTTTTCTACCTAAATGCAATACATTATTTAAAAAAATATCATTCTAGCATAACAATTCTGAGTAAGTACGACTGGAAACATTTGAAATTAATGGAATACATTGAAATTGCAAGTTCTACAAGATTCTACAGAATTTATCGAAAATTGTAGTCATTACCAGGGCTGTGAAGTCGTGTAAAAAAGACGACTACGACTCCAAAGAAATTTTTCTACCATTTCATTTTTAATTATATAGACATATGGATACCATCCGATCATCTTTCGTTAGCTTACCATGCAGTGACAACAATATAGACTATTATAGTTTGAATACACGTCGTAAGATTTTTCCTACTCCGAGACGGACTCAAAAAAGCTAATAACTGAGTCCTTTTTTAAAAAAAATAATGTGTATTTAAATCGCTAGGCGCAAATGCATGCTACTAAGCCAACACAATAATTAAAATAATGTTTTAAGATAAGGTCGGAGTCGTCTTATCGTCTTAAAATCGAGGCGTAGCGAGATCGTTTATTTATACAATTAGTCATGTCATAGCCATATCTTTTTACCTCTTATCTCTTCTTAAAAGTACGGTTGGATAACTGAGTAAGTAGCAAGCTGCTCTCGCAGAAACACTTCTGTTGAGATGAACTCCATTAGACGTCCAAGAAAATATTGAAATTATTTACTTTAACAGTAGAGCACTCTTATAAAGTGGTAATCTAAAAAAAGCATTGCGAAAAGATATGTGCATAATAAAAAGTGCACTCCCCGAAATATTGCAGAAAATAATCTCAAATATATATACGTTTTTATTGCGTCAATGAAAACGCGTTTATATGCCGTCTGGGCTATTCTGCTGTGGCTAGCAAATACTGTATTTTATATACTTTCAAATATTCGCTGAGGATCTTTATGATGTTTTCGTTATAACGGATACTTAAACATTAAACCCCCCTTTATATAGCAGTAAACCCGATTTCTTTGCCAGAAGTAAGCGCGGAGATTCGGCGTTTAATATTTGGCGCGCATTTCAAAAAGCAAATGGAATAATATTAAGGCATTAATAACATTATGGCTCGCCATTAAAGAATTTATTAGGTGAAAATTCTGACAGACACTTTCAATTTTTGAGTCAACAAACAGAACAAAGCAAAAATATATAATAATGATTCCAAGAAAATTAGATTGCGGAAAATATTCTCGAATAGAAAAATAAAATAAAAATATTTATCGATTATCGTCGAGGTCGGCACTGAGCAATTTATAAACGTACGTCAGTGAAAAATCTAAATTTATTTATTTTCAGTAGTCGATTCAACATTTATTTTCACTAGTCATACATATTTCGAATAAATTGGTCAAATCTTTAATTACATATATCGACTGTGGAAAGTAAAAAGGACGTAACCCACACATATCAAATTTTACAGGAGGCGCAAAAACCGTGTTTTGATGATTTTGGGCCATATGCAAATTATGAATTATACACAAACTTGAAGTGCACGGAGACTTCTAAACCGGTGTTTAATTGACATAATCTAATATTAATTAAAGAAATTGTCTAGGAAAAACCTTTATTTCAGTCTTTTTTCTTGGTTTTAATATTTTACAAGGTCATCTTTTTCAAATTTAAGAGCTAAATTTTGATACTAATTCGGCATTTGCAGCTTTCATCCTTTTGATAGCACGTGTATCAAGTTGAATACATTGTGATTTTCGAAAAAAAGCTGTTTTGAAGAAACTGTGGGTTACGTCCTTTTTCCACTCCACAGTCGATATGAATTATAACAAAAAAAAACAATTATAAACGTTTTTTTAAATAAAAAAATAATCTTTGTACATTTTGATTGACTTATTACAAAAAATAAATATAGAAAAATGTTTAGTTGTATTGAAAAATTCGCAACATCATATATGGAGAACGGAATATTCTTGATTCCTCTTTAGATTCAAAGCGGAGTAGATTATTGATTGAATTGGCATTTACTTGGTACAACTCAATTGCAATTAGGTAAAACATATCAACGTATTGAGTTCTACATTTTTTTATAAAATTAATTCATAGCTATTTCGGCGTGCACCATCGTCAGAACTATGAATAAACTTAAATAAAGGGTAAAACCTACTATTGTTGGCCACTTGCAGATAAAGTCTAGTTTTATAAGATATGAAACTAGACTTTATCTGCAAGTGGCCAATAATTGAAGGTAGCCGGTAAATTGCTCGAATGGAAATTGCTCGAATTACAAATTATTCGAATTGTTTGGTTATTTAAACGATTTTTCACGACTTTTTCTACGAATTTCATTTTTATCTTGTGCGACACTTGTTTAGAGAGTGAAATATAAAAATAATTTTCGTAAGTATTTATTTTAACCGTGTTCGCTCCAAATGCGGAACATATGATCTTTTAATGGAGTTTATCTCAACAGAAGTGTTTCTACGAGAACTGCTTATTAATTAGTTACTCAAACTGTTTCTATATATTTCCAGAACACATTTAGAAGACTAGGGCTAATACAGAACAAACGGACAGAACAAACGGAAACAAATTGATTATCTTGTTATTCGAGCAATTTCCATTCGAGCAATTTACCGGGAACCATAATTGAAGGTGGCCAACAATAGTAGGTTTTACCCTACTCAGATATATATATATTCTCGGATTCTCAGTATACGGATATACATGATATTTAATATCACTTAAACTAAGTGGCTGAGAAAGATACATTTTCTATATCTTTACATTTATATTTTAACCCTTTTTAAAGCATAATACTGTAAGGTTAAACGACAGATTCCATATCGGGCTAATAATATGAGAGGTTAATTCGTTTCATTCCTTGACCTTTAATGCGTTATGAAGCGGTGGCTGCATACACATTATGGGTGGTGGTGACTGGTGATGTGACAATCAACGACCAATACTAGGTTATATAACAAACAATGATTGTTATGCCATTAATTTTTTTCTCATAAAATAAATTTAAACAGTCTAACACAACGAATACGGCGGTCCAAAGCCACTTTAAAAAAGTATGCAAAGTAACAATACTCACTAAAATATAGTGAATTTGTGTTTTATTTATGCATAGCTTTGGATAGAGGGGGTAGTTGGCAGCGCTGTTGCATTTCTACAATAGTGCATGGAGATAAGCTTCCTGTTGAAAACCGCAGGTCAGCTATTAAGGCCAAATTCCGCCCAGCGATTTTGTCCCGACCATTAGCGCCGCCCAAAGCCAGAACCGACCGCCACCGCCTTACAGAACCGCCGTCTATACAGAAATAGTTCCTACGATTTCGATAGACTTACGGTAAAAATAAGAAACATTAATATCGAGTAAATTTCAAATGTTGCTTTATTGGTGATTGTTTTAATCTTGTTTATATAAAAGCAATTATTCTAGACATTTATATTATAATCAGAAGCGGTTTTTTTCAGACACGAAGCATTTAAAATATTGAGCGATTTTTAAAAACATAATTATTCAAATGATAATACATTTTTCAAACTTTTCTTTTCTAATGTATTTAAATAAATAATAATCAAAATTATGAATGGTTTTTTTTATGAAATACTTCATAATTGTAGGGTTATACTGCAAAACGTACCATTTCCAAAATGAGCGATATTGAGTTAGGTATGCAGAAAAGATAATTCAAGCCTGAGAAATCGACTGGCCCTATTAGTTTTAACAGCTTAACGACCGCACGTTTTTTTAATAGAATTTCACCTGGCGGCCAGGCAATTTTGCGAAAAATTCGTAAAAATTGTGTTTGTTTAATAATATGTATATCGTCGGTAATTTTCTACAACCTCGTGTCTCAAAAAAATAAGTTTTCAGGAGGCACATAAATGTATTTTATTCTACCGCTATCGCTATAAAACACTAATGAAATGACTTTTTCCTTAATATCTGTGAGGAGTTAATAAGGAAGGAAGTAAAGATGTTCCATCCTTGCCACCATCTCCTTCACGCTAAACATAGGACGGGCCCAATATTATTGTGTAAGGTTAAACAAAGCATGAAATATTTTTTTTAATTTTTGGAAATGAGTAAGAAATGTCTGTATTGAAAATTTTAATTTATTAAATAAAAAAACTCAAAACTGACATAAGTGGAGTTACGTGTTTGTAGAAAAATAACGACGGTATGTAAATCAAAGTTTTATTATTATCATAAATTTAAAAGAAAATACATTGAAGTCAATAAATCAATTTATAAATCAATTTATAAATGTATGATTTAAAATTATCTAAGGTATTTATTTAGCCATTGTTTATCAATTTGTTTTAGCTTTTTGAATACTTGACGAAATCAAGTCTCAGTGATTTAAATAATATAAATATACATCGCTAACGAAGTACCGAATTATTGATTTATTTCTACAGAACAACCGTCTATTGTGCAAAGTTTTATTGCTAATTCGCTAGAATTTAAGACAAACAATGTAGTTTCATTGAAATCATAGAGAAAAATTTCTTCCGAAAAATCTCAGACAAAATAAACAGGCTCTTGGGTATTTATGTAAATCTGTTAGCATTAAAATAATAAGTAAAAAATTTATATTGTATAAATATTTCTTAAGAACAGTAAAAATATATTTTTGTTAGCTACCAGAATATTCTGTGCGTAAATAACGGTTTCCGGTGGATTCCGAAGGTAAAATTCCACAAAAAATTTAATCATTTGTGGCACCAAAACGGGAACGGATAATTCTTAAGGCGTGGCTGGGATTTCGTGATTTATACAATTGTGAAATTGTCTCTCGGTAGTTTAACTAAGCGAAGTGTGTATTTAAAATAATATTAAATCAGCGAAAATTATCATTAACCATCTTACACAATTATATGTATACATTCCGGTAGACTGCTTACAGTTTAAATATTATTATATATCAGATAAGCAACTTTTGAACTGTTCACTAGAATTGAATAATTGTAAAATTTATGACGAATGTTCGACATCTTTGTTTAAGTATTATTAATAAAATTATTAACATACATAATTACATAATAGGGCACCTGCGGCCTCTTGGCTACTTTGGTGCGGCCTTTTGACTTGATCAAAATATTCACTTTGATCAAAAAATTATACGCAAGCGTTTGGAAAAAGAGCGTAATCAACCCATTATATGTATGTTCGACAGTCAAAGAAAAGGGTGAATCAGGCCTGTTATGTTGAATCAAATGAATGTGACATTTAGAAATGAAAAGTTTCCCCACCCCTGTTATAGACTATTCTAGAGCACAAAAATAATCATTTAGGTGATTATATAATAATAAAAAATAGACTTAAGACTGCCGTACAAGCAAACATATATTATAGTTAGAGAGTGGATATGGTTCAAATGGTAATAGGTATTTACAGATAGGTTAATTGTTAGCATCATTGCTTACCACTGTAACCCTAGTATTCGCCACGGGCATGTGTTTTCTAAGCAACCGTATACAGTGCTTTCGTGAGGTGTCATGACTCGTTATCGTAAAGCAATACTGTCAAGATGCATGCGTTAAGCATGAAGTACTTGGTACTTAGAGAGTACAACCGTGAGTTTCGACATTCCTCTTTGATTATAAATGTATTATCATTACTCACTTGATATGGATTTTTAGAAGAAAGAGCAATTCAAAAGTGTAAGTAACGAATCAGTGTTTCAATTGACGGCAGCAATTTGAATCGTATTGACCCCGTTTAATTGGTTATACCATGAATTGTTGAACCGTCATTGGTATGAAACAGTTAACATTATTACTAACGATTGAACGAATTTATAAGCATAAGTAAGTTTAGAACTAGCCTTTTCATAGTAAGACTAAACTTAAACAAGCAGAATGGTTTGATACTTTTATTATTTTCTACATGTTTACTGTTTGTCAAAATTTTGAAAAAGTAATAAACGTATTTGTATGTAATATGTAAGTGTTTTCATTCAATTATTGGTGCAAGACCATTATATTAAAAAAGCAAAACAACAAAGTTATTTTTCATGTATAGGGCCCGGTTTCGCTCATCGCATCTCCGAGTATCCAATTCCGGACCCTTTTTGTGATCCCCGGATTTCGGGATTGAAAAATTTTCAATCCCGGGTTTGTTCGAACACTCAACATAAAATCGTGTAGAAATTTGGATTTGGGATTGATCAAATTTTTGGAAATATTCCGTGTTTCATTATTTCAATCCCGAAACCCCGGGATTTCGTGATCACAGTATTGGAAGGGATCCCGGGATTGGATACCTTAGTACTGATCTATAATAACCAGTGTGGAATTAGTAAAAAAAGCATTTTTTTTTTTTAATATAATGTGTGAACAAATATTATCGATAATACAGCGTTTTCTTATTACTGGCAAATGAGAAGAGTGTTTAATAATCCCTCATTTGTTGATTTACTGAATTTATCGGTTTTTGGAGAGGAATATAAAAAAAAAACGATGAATATTGAAATTGAAAATATGCATTGCAGAAAAAATAAACTGACACGAGCTCGTCAGTCATTGATTCCCGACACATTACGTGGAAGCGTGGTCCACTAGAAATAATCAGCGTACATTAGTCTCGATTACGGTTCATCTCGCTAGTAATTTATTTCATAAACACACAAGACAACATTTTAACCTCGTTTAGAGCAAAAAATATTGACTAGCTAATCACACGTCTGAGTGAAGCTGACGAGTCAAACGCTAATGAATAAAATGTCGAATACGTTATGAGCAAACGTTATTGGTAAACATTTTTTTCGTGATCTACGAATATTTTTTTGGAAATTTATATACACAGTAAAAAATTCACAACGAAAAGAAAGCTTAAATTGTTATCTACATTCTAAAGGTTAACTTTTGGAATATTTAGCAGTTAACGCAGTGATACATGATTAAAAGAAATATATTAATAATATTATTCTTTTTAAAATAAAATGTTTTGATTAGGGCGTAGCGGAAACATTCTGGTATATTAAAGGCGCTGGAAACCGAAAAAGTTTGGGAACCGCCGAGTTAAAGATATATCGTTGGCTTCAGTTGCGGTGCCCAAGGTTCGAATCCCAATCGTAGTTGCAATGTAAACAGTACAAAATAAATAAAGAAAACCTTTAATGAATCGAAAAAATATTTTAATTATATTATCATATAGCTATTTCGGCTTATGCCCAATGTTCCCGCTAAGGTGTGCGCGTGTGCGCGCGCACACTTACCAAAATGTGCCCGCACAAGACCGCACACAGAAATATTGTAAACATAAGTTTGTTTCACCAAATTTTTATACTTGCGCACACTTTTTATTTTGCTGAAAATTTACTGCTCACAGAAGTTGATGGTCCACACACACAGTAGAAACGTTAGAGGGATCGTTGCTTATGCCCCTCATCACTTAGTTGTGATGTGGACATAGGCCGAAAAAGCTATCGACTATAATATGTAAAATAATATTTGTAGGACTAAAACACTTTGATATTTTTTATATATAATATATATTTGATATGTAGTTCTACCGAGGAAATTCCAACTCAACAAATAAGAAAACTCTTACCTGCAATCAAATTCGTGCTGAAGCCTATGTGCATAGCTTTATTCGTATCTGCAAAAAAGAAAACAAAACTATTAATTGTTTATATTTCAAAAAAAAATTGTCAATACAAGTTATTTGTGAATATGAAGCAGTTATTTTAATTTAATTATGCACAGTTTAGGTATGTCTCTGTGAAGTTTTTTCTGTGAATATTTATTTATTCATAAAATATTGTTTCAAGTATTGAAAATGAAGCAATGATAACTCACCGCATAAATTTGTTAATATTATTTACAGTATTTAGCTAAAGCACTAATTTATTTTGTTGTAATATAAAACAACACGAGATAACGACAAAGTGTACCGAAACAAAATGTAAGTACGCGAGTGACAAGCGCGGGGCTTACATTTGACTCATTTAAATAATATATACGAGCCTCTTGCGGGCGTCAGGATTTAATATCAGATCGTGACGTCACGGGATCCCTGGATGAGTACGGAAACGTCCTTGGAATGCTCCTCCATCCCTCGGGAGCGGGGTTTCCCGCACCGCGCGAATAAAACCCAAGCCATTGCGATCCCAGGCTTTGCATTTCAAAAAGAGAGGTTCGTGCTATTATTGCCGGCAAGAATAGCAACGATAATAGGTACGGGGCTTTACCTTTTAATTTATGCGGGAAAATGTCGGTAAATAATAAAGGCACGTAAGTCAAATTTATGCAAAACAGTCCTTTTACTAAAATCGAATTGCGAAAATTGTAAAAATACTCGGGTCTTGTTTTCAAGTGGCAACGTTTATATACAAAAACGTATGTACTGCGGAAAAATCAATAGTTGAATAAATTCGTTATATGCCGGGTGGGTTCGTGTGGGTCATGCTCAACGTCACCAGTTTCGATTGGGATGCCCACGGGCTCGAATCTCAGTACGGGCGATTAATACTAAACACATTGATATTTCAGGAGTCTAGCATACTAGTAGAGAAAATCGCAAAAGCCACAGGAGCACATTTTTTCGTTATTATAAAACAAGTTAAAAATTACCTTGGATGTGAAAAGCAGCACTTTATCAAGATTGAAATGTACTAATTAAAATACCAGGGCTGTGGAGTCGGAGTCGTGAAAAATAAGCGGCTCGATTGTTTTTTTTGAAAAATATATTTGATGTGTATTTAAACAAAATAGTCAAAAGTGTTAACATTTCATGTTTGGCTGACTAAAGATGATCTGATGGTATAAAAATTTCCTCGGAGTCGTCTTGTTTTCACGCGACTCCACAGCCCTGAAAAATACTGATCTCCGATTGATTCTTTCTCACAACATATATAACATTATTCATTTAAAAATGTGAACTTAGACACCGATAGTGATCTTTGATAGTATTTTTAACAGCGTTTGAAGTAAATTTTGATATATTATGTGGTAACTTTAAGAATTACTTATCTCAAAAATATCGAAAATGGATATGATGAGTTTGGATAACAGCTTTATTCTCACATTTTTAAAATATGTTTTGATTAATTTAATGTCTATATTCAAAACTTAATATTAAGATTATTTCAATATCTTTAATAATGATAATTACATTAATGTATAATCCTCGAAATAGTTCCGTTTAACGACTTTGCCAGAATGTAATCGAATCCTTATATTATTATGATTCAAACAGCTGGTGACAGATAAGTCGTGGTACTTGGATCATACTTTATTTACAATACCGGTTATTTTAATTAACATTGAACATAAGCCGGAAGACTGGGATTAACAATACGAAACTTGTTTAGATGAAAAGAAATATAATAGTGTTATCTTGCAGCTGTATCAACAAGGAAGAACATGTTATTGAAAAGCGAGTCTTATAATTTGTATGGTTCAGAATTCATTGAAAAAAATGTGTGATTGTCGTAATAAAGAATTCAATGGCAAAACAAATACTTTAAATGTTTAAGCAATGATATACACACATATATTCATGTCAATCATTTAACATAAATTGCTATTTTATCAGAATTCATTGATTCATTGGATACATAATTGATCATGATATCATGCTAATGTTTCATAGCTCAAAATATGACTTTTATTGTAAGGTGTTTTTTCTTCAACTACGATTTCTCTTGAAGTCATTTGGAAATAATAAGAAGTAATGTAATATTTTTGATGAAGGCAACTCTGTGGAAGTTCATTTGTAATGTAAAATTGAATTTGATAACTTTATTACTCCACGTGCTGTGTTACAAATTGTGTTTCTAATTACATATATTACAAAAAAAATATATATACAATTTGTAATAATTCCCCACTTTTATCTATTAAGGTCAGGACCAGTTTCACTCACTAATAGCAATATCAACTGGTAATGCTCTTCATAACCCAATTGATAATGCTTGTCATGAGCAAAATCGGACCCGATCTAAATAAATAAGAGGCAGTTGGTACAAATTGTATATATTTTTTTTTTTGGAATACAATGTCTTTCCATCGAATTATTGACAGTGAGCACCCTCAAGGTGTTTCTCCTCTTTAAGGAGCATCCTCAGGAAAAATTTAGCAAGGTTTACGATTAAGCTAAAAATCAATCACACAACATGTGGAGTAACAAACTTATCAAATTCAATTTTTAATTAATCGAAGTAAATTAATTTACAGTGTAATTATAATGTACACACATGTTTAAAGCATTTATGATGTCATAATGCTATTAATAGCCGGGCAATTCTTCATCAAAGTTTTTAAAAAAGCGAGTAACATATTCAATAAAAATTGAGATAACAAAAGATTTTCCGCGATAGATATTATATTATCATAAACGACTGATACATTTTCTTTCAAAAAATCCTGTAAGTATTCTTGTATGAGTTGGAGATATTACATTTCCGTTTTATGTTAACTTCAGATTCCATAAATATGTGCCTGTCTTTTTGTCACAATACAATTTCCTTATAAGGGTTTGTTGAATTTTTTCCCTTGTAATACTCCCAGCAGGTAGAAGCCACTTTGTGAGCCCCACAGCGTAAGTTATTCAACCAAATCCGCGAGACTTCGATTTGCTTTTCATAACTTCACCCCCAGGTACTCTCGACGATGACCTAGAATCCTGAATCCCTTCGCCAGTGGCGCTTCAAGCAGGCTATTTATATTTAACCTATTTCTCTTTCTTTTTACCTTATGGGCTTGCGAGACGCCATTCTGCAGTATTTTGCGATGGCCAGTGTGTCCGGGGAGATATGACCCACCTTGTATTTATTCACATATAATTTCAAGTACAAAGTAGAGAATTATTGTTGAATCTCGTGTTAAGCAAAGTTATTACATACATTCAATGAGTCACTATTAGGGTATATAGTCAATACTTGGTGGAAAGGCATTATATTAATAAAAAAACAATATTCTTTGTACTTCATTCCACTTTATTAACTAGGTCAGGACCGGTTTCGCTCATTGCGAGCATTGTCAACTGATAAGAGAAATATAAAAACAGTGCTATTTATACAAATTTAAATTGAAATAAAAGGTTTAAGCAACGATCAACAATGAAAAGAATTTACAAATTACATTATAATTACACAAAATTAAAATGCTTAACACCTATAATATACAATTAAAAAATCATCAATAAATATAAGTGGCAAATGATGTCAAGTATAAACCCAATTAATATTTAGGATTTTTTTAACAAAGTGAAACTCTACATTACTAAAGTAAATAACTTAATGATGATTTTGTGTAATTATAATGTAATTTGTAAATTCTTTTCATTGTGAATAGTTGCTTACACCTTTTATTTAAATTTAATAGCACTGTTTTAATATTTTTCTTATCAGTTGACAATGCTCGCAATGAGCGAAACCGGTCCTGACCTAATTAATAAAGTAGAATGAAGTACAAAGGAATATTGTGTTTTTATTAACATTCAATAAGTATTCACGAGGTAAGACTACATTATGATAAGGTAATCATATTAAAATAATAAGCATTATAAACATGGTTGATGGCTGTTGTTTTGATGATTCCAAGATTTAATAGCAATTAACTATTCTTGATTAGTTATTGTGATGCTAAAAACTTTGCTAAATTACCCTGATTATCACAAATACATTTGAATACATATGTTTTTACTGTTTTCAATCAAGTTAAAGTATTTTTTTTGAATTTAGGAATCAGGAATATCTCACTGAGAAACGACCGACTATTATCACATTATAAAATTAAGCCAACCGGGAACTCACGGCAAAAGCTTTCTAGTTTTTTTTAAAGATATCTTTACCATTAAAATGATGTAAGAAAAAATGTTTGTTAATCTTTAAGTAAAGATTATCCCTATATGAATTTAAGTCCAGTCCTACCATGTCCTTTTCCTGATTATTTCCGTACCACAAGACGAGCATCCTTATATGGGATAACGGGGCATTATCATTCGCTCCTTTATACGTCCCCGGTGTATCGATATTTGCAATTTTTGTGAGAATTTTCCAACCATCTTTCCCGTAAGGAGATGCGTACATCGAGAGGATATTCTCAAATATACATATCCAATGATGGGAAAATAAAGGGTACATACCCTTTCCGTTTTCTATGTTTATATATTTTCCGGGTGAATGATAAAGTAGGAGGAATGTTTCAGTCAACGATTTTCCCTGTGGGTTTATACGACTATGATTTTTTAGAGTTTGAATCTAAATAAGTTAAGATTTTTTTCTTTTGGTATGATTACAATAATACATACTTGTTCGACATCATCAAAACAAACTTACATATGTAAAGTTGTTCATATTCCATAGTTATCTTAGAATGTTAGAATTGGTTCGACTTATTTAACTCACTCATAACTCATACTCTGACACTCCTAGTCGCGAATGCTTACAATAGAGGGATGCCAAGTCGAAGTAGAAGATAGGGGGTTAGAATTAATGTCATAATTAAATAAAAGAATAACAAAATAAATAAAAACATGTTTAGTACATTCTTTTATATGCGAAGAGAGATTATTTGATAATGAGATACACCTAATAAGATTTAATATTTCTGGGACAAAATTACTATTGCTAAAACTATCAAAGTAAATTCAGCACTCAATTCAAATTGAGAATGCATAATAATTGCAAGTTCGCTCTATCTCACACTACATTGAGCATTTGAATCGAGATAGAGCGAGATGCATTCATAATAGCACGTTCACGATTCATTAACACTCAAGGAGTATGCATTCACGTAAATTGGTGGAGGATATAAGCTTGCGGATTTATTTCGGGGCCCAATCCGAGGATAAATTTCGCTTAAAAAGTCGAGTGAATTCCACTGGAAATCTACAGATGCTTTGTCGAATGTTATTTATAAGTAAAAAAAAAAAAGGAATCTTATTATAATTATAATTAAATGACCAAAATTGTTGGTCTTTATTGACAAAAATCTTGTCAATGAACCGGATAATTAAAAGATCTCAAACGCCAATACCAATGTAGACGTATTGCCAGGAATAACTACTACAGGATATTTGCTGCAAAGATTTTCCTACTAGAACACATAGACAGGTAATAGTAATGCCTGTTCGATATATACTAATAAAGCGTTTTAAAAAAACAACGACTTGCGGGAATTCTTTTCCAGTAATTTTATCAAACTTAAATTTAAGAAAGTGAAAAGTAAAAATATGGAAAATAGTTAAGAACATATTACTATGTGACTAACAAACTTTAATGTCTTTCAAAATGGATGCATCGATGTATAAAAGTGTTAACTAACTACTTTAATACACAACCGTGTATTCAACCGAATTATTGCAGGAAAAAAATAAAATGGATGTAGTCTGTTATTGTAATTATAATAAACGATCATGTTATTGGTTTATTAGAGTAGTTGGGATTGTTTTTCACATTTTCAAAAGATTTGCTACTAAAGATAAGGTTTCGTCTTTCGACATCGTCTTGAATTTTAGTGCATGTATGAACTAGAACTGAAGATTGTGTTGGGGAAGGAACCGACTGTCGTTTGTAAGTATATTGTTTTAAAAACGGGAACCAGTATAAAATATTATAATTTTAATTTGATAAAGAAATCAAACTGAAATTTGGTCTAGTATTTTTTTTTACATTATCGCATGTTAAAAGAAACGAAGTACAAAGTAAGCGTTTTGTTTACTAAAGAAGTGATGAAAACCAAATTACCATAAAATATCTTAAAACATGTCCAAACTTTGGAGCTCAATATCTCTATTCTGCAAATTTACAGTTGGTATCTTTTTATTACTTTCGATGGTTTCGGCGGTAACTTTGTGGAAGTTCATTTTAAGGGGTTCATTTTCACGTGTTTCGCCTCTTTCAGATGCATCTTCAGACTTACTATCGCAAATTTTGCTTAAGTAACACGTGTCACAGTTAGTTACACAATACGTGGAATAATCAATGTCAATTTAAATTTTATATTGGTATCTTTTTGTTTAACTCGAACGAATGATTGCAATTTCATCAAGCCTTCACCTTTAAATTCCTAATCAAATTATAAATTGATTTTACAATATATTTATTACAATATAACCATAAAGCTGTCATCAAATTCGTCTGTCTATGGTCCATAATTTCAGTATAGCTATGCATTTATAGCATAACCTAAAATTGCATCTGAGCCAGATATAAGTACAGTAACCTCTAGCTATATCGTAAGAAGGTATTTCTATTCATCTGAAGTCATGAATCACATTTGAATGCACTCTGAAAGTAATTGCGGGTGAAAACGGAAGCATTATCGCTCCAAGAGAAAGGAAATGCGTCCTTACCTCATTTCGACTATCATTATTATATGAGACGATAGTGGTAAAGTTGGCATTGCTCAATGACGCGAACAAAGACTCGGATAATGTTACATTTTAGTTTTATGGAAAGTCGAACCCTATGTGCGAGAGAAGTATGTTTGAACCGTACTATTAATTTAGGAAATATTATTTTTATTAAAAAACATTTTACACAACTTATTATTATTAATTATCAAGAATAGGTTATTTTGTTTAATTAACCTCAGCTTAACCCTTTTAATGCTGGACGATTTTGTTATGCATATGCTAAAATTGCCAAGCGTTTTTTATAGAAAAAATTGTCTCTCACTATTTTTCAAAAAAAAATATTGAAAAGAATTTTTTAGGAACTTAAAAAAAAGTTCTCTATCATCTATGGAAATAATATTCGGAGATATTATCTGCATTTTTCAAATATGATATAACAATAAAAAATATGAACGTTGATTAAAGAAAATTTAAGATAAACAAAACTAAGTTCCCCTTAAAAAAAACAGTTTAAAACATATTAATTTTTAAACACTTTTGATGGCATTGTGTAGTAAAATATATTAAAATCATTGAATGAAAAAAAAATGGATTTATTTTATTATTATCCAAAGGACCAAATTTTTTCGCATATTTGCACGCAAGTGAAAAAAGTGATTTTACCTACAATGTCACATTACATTGCTAAAAGATTGATATGGGCCGATGGGATAGATTGATATGCCGGGTTAAAAAAATTGGCCCGGCGCATTTTTCGCATTTGTTAAATAACTCACATAATACACATAAAAATGAATAGGCAAAGATTTGGTATCTGAAGCGCCGGGCCGAAAAATTGGCCCGGCGCATTTTTCGCATAGGTAGGGAGGGCTGATTTTTGGTCCTCCGGCATTAAAAGGGTAAAAATAAAATGATAAATATTTATGACGCTTTGATATTTTTAAATATGCAATCAAATCTTTTCAACAATGATTGAATTGGCATTCATGCCATCTGTAGGAGTAAGCTTTTTGTTTAACCCTTTAATTAAAAAAATACGACGCCAATCCGGACTGGTTTTATATTGAATAACTGTGGAAGTACTAATGAATCTTTTAGTAAGTAATGCATTTCCACCAAGTATTGACAATGAACACTTTGAAAGTGATTGACTTTAAAATATATACTCTATGTTTTATAGTATGTGTAACTTACTCTTTTACTACAAATACTGACAAGGGTGAGAAAAAATACGAAATCGAATCAATTTATAAGAAAATCTGTTCATAAGCACTGTAGAGATTATTATTACGAGTGGAATTGTTTTAAATCGTTTTATTATCCAATAGACAGACATAATACAAAAAAGTCCACTAAAATATATATAAACGCATATCTTTTATTTTAAATCGAATTCAAGTTCTGTACAAGACTATCGGAAAGTTTTGGTTGAAAAAAATAAAACGTCTCTATCGACATTGCGAGCATTCTGGCGGCGTCGGTAAAAACCGACGGCGACGCTTTTCGAGCAATTTATGCGTCGGTAGACGACGCACATATTCATTATGTAAACATATACACTGTACCCAGTGTTTTCGTCACTCCCGCAAGAGGGTTTTTTTTCCAAATCGGTCTGCATATTTGGACGCGGGTATCTTATTTACATTTATTAAATCGTGGCCGGCGTACAAACTGCCCCCACGTGATAAAAGCTCTTTTTCTAGGTCACTCCGCGGAAATACTACTACTACGTACTATAACATTTCAGTGACTGCGATGGATAAATTGGACCGAACACAATAGAAAAGACGAGCTTTGTAACCGTGTACCTACCTATACTGATATTATACTTAAGCCATTCATGTCATTTGCAGGGATGTTTTATAGCCTAGCCTTTGTAGAAAAAGCTATGCAACGTTCGGTTTAAATACTACAAATCATTGGCTGAAACTATCATTATATTGCAAAGGTAGAATCGAAAAAGAAAATTTGTTACAGTTTGAATATAACAATTTCTTCAAAATGAGCTTTGAAATAATAGAAAAAAAACACAAGACTGTCAAATAATATAAGAAATACTACTTCCCTTTCGATATATTGTGAATTGAAGACTTAAATAAAGACGATAGTATCATTGTAATTTTTTTCTTTCAAAATCTCACCGATTATTTGTTATGTGTCGCTAGTAAAAAATAATTAAAACATTAAATCAATTAATTCGCTATACTTAATAATCTTTCGATCAAGGCTATGGAGTCGGCTAAAAAATACTAAAAGAGACTCCGACTCCAAAGATTTTTTCAATAATTTAATTTAATCTTATATATTTATGTATTGTATCAGTGGCAACACTACGGACTATTGTGATATGAATACAATTTAAATGAGACTGAGTCGTAATATTTTTCCTACTCTGACTCCGGACAAAATCCCCGACTCCGACTCTACAGCCCTGCTTCAGACGCTTATCTTAAGGGTGAAAAAACTTACATATATTTGCACGACCAGTGAATAAAACTGTTATTAATTTAAATACAACAATTAAGATTCTGATCAATTATTTAAAATTATTAATTACCAGTATAAAATCGATATTGCTGTGCATAATATTATAATACGATGTAACTGTTATTATTTGAAAAGGTCAGTTGATTAAGTTATCTTTTTGAAGAATATATAATGAAAGAGTGAGGTTTTGAAAGGAGTAGCAAATATATAAGTAAATCGATCTTTCGATTCCTTAAATATTCAGGTACAACGAGACCAGTAGATCATCATCAGTCACCTACTGTGACAACATATAAGTATCGGTGATGATACGAACATAATTTAGAACTGATTGGTTACAAGATAATAATAATCCTTTTAAATTAATGTGCACACAATATTAATATTTATTTTTCACAATATAGAAACATGGAACTTGGTTGAGATCACATCTTGCATGATGAAATATGTTATGTGCAATAAAAGCAGTTGTTGTTGAAATGTATAACAACGAATCCACCATACTCTAGTTCTTGTTCCATTTGTACAAAAAGCTATTTTGCAACTTTCGACGATTAAGCTGGAGAATGGTACCGTTCTCTGTGAACGTAATACTTAACTTGGTTAGGAGACGCTGTTTGCTTTATGAAAATCGCAGCTATTTTGTATGAGTGTTATTGTATTCTTATTTATTCTATATATTCGAGCGTCATTTAAGACATTGAATAAATCAATTTCTTTCAATAAATGGCTTTGAGAAAGTTCGTCTTTAATGGATATTATTTCATCGGATTTAAGAAAAAATATTTGACTTAGTATTTATTATATTAACAAAATAAAACACACTTCTGAACTGATTTCACATTTATTATGATAAGACCAGTTTCAGTCATGGAAAAAAATCAACTGATAATAATAATACACATGAATACAGTACAGAGCTGTTCATCAAAGTGTATGCTTATCAGCTGAAAATACTCGTCACGAGCGAAACCGGTCCAGTTCATATAAAATTAAACTGGAATTAGTACAACAGAATATTTTTTTTATATAATGCCTTTTCACTACGAATTGAGAGTACTTTGTGATACTATTTTTACATTTTATGTTACTTTCGATTGATGTGGCACGTGTTTGACTACAATGAGAATTTTTTAAATGTTAAATGCAAGAAGATAAGTTTAAAAAGTCGATGTATTTGTCTCGTGCAGCTCGCGCAATCGAAATAAATATGTACCCAGCGGTGGGCTGCCAATATCTTAACAAGGGGGTCGGTAAATGTTATCCATATCCGCTCCCAATGTCGAGCATATGGCCTCCTAATGAAGGTATCTCAACAAAAGTTATTTTTCTACGAGAACTGCTTGTTACTTAGTCGCTCAACCTCTTTTTTCCAAAGAGAGTAATAGGGATAAAATGGTAAGGATAAGAAAGGAATAGTGATAAACTAATAGTAGCGTCCAGTTGAATTGAAGGATCGGAAGAGTGGGAGGCAATCTTAAGACATCATAAACACCCATGCCTTCGAACAGAAAATAGATAAATCGATCGAAAAATTGCTGTTTCGTACTGGTACTCAAACCCGTGAGGTCCAACACGGAAGCCCACAACGCTGAATGAAAAAATGAAGGTACAACTAATTTTAAAATTTAACCATCTACAGAAATTGCAGTTATGTGATGATTTGAACTAAGACGAATGATTTTCTTATCTTAACAAGGGGCTCGCCGGCCGCCCCTAAATTGAACAAAGGGCTCGCGATAGCCTCCCCAAGCCCCCTTCAGCCCATCCCTGTATGTACGTAGGCACATAACGGTTGTTTACAATAAATTACGGGCGACTAATGCTCGAACAAATATTTCTCCTTTATTTCCGTGATTAAAAATTACACATTGTCAACTATCAGTTAGGGATGTTGATAGAATCACTAACTCTATAAGATTGCGTTAAAATTATAATGTAAAAATGATCATGTATTTTAAGTGTAAGATAATTCGTTAACAGTATTTTTTAATCCTTATGAAGTTTTATCCGTATTTACTCGTCGTACAACGGGATGCGAAATGGAGAATTAAAAGGCGCGCGTCTGCCCCGAACGAAAAGCAAAGAGTCATCTGTAACATCGAGATTAGCATCGTTCTAATTTCCCCTTCATAAAAAGGATGTGAAAAGGAAATGAAAAAGTAATGTAATAAATATAAAGTTAACCGGCCGAAAGTTGTAATGCGAGGCAGGGATCGAGAATTTGGGGAGAATTCGATGGAAGTTACTTGTATCTTCCATTTACTCGACCCAACGCAGCTGGAACTGCACCAATTAAATATCGCGTTGAATTAATTACAAGAACATTGAAATTAATCGTCCCTTCTTATGTAAAGTTTTAAACATTGGTATTTTTTTAAAAACGATGGTCAGGACAAGTTTGCATCAGCGAACGAGTATATCCAAAATTCACATTTGGCGTCAATTGATAATGTTCTAAATAAACAATAAAGGATGTATTTTATTTCTGTAGATATATTGTATTCCTAGAAAAAAACCGCAATTTTGTTCCACATCTTTTGATTAAGAAAATTTTCGTTCGGTCGATTTAAAATTATCAATTCTTATCATAAGGCATCTAAAAGAATTCAAAAATCATTCGTTAATCAATTAAATGAATTGTGTATTTTTTTAAAGTAAGAAAAATTAGTTTTTTTTTTAAATATTTATCCTACTGCATATATGGAATTTGATTATGTATGCCATGGAATGCGATAAAAATTACGTATAGAAAATAAAGTTAAATTTTATATGATAAGAAAAATACAATATTTCTTTTTACTTAGTTTCCAATTTTATTTATCTAGATCATGACCGGTTTCGCTCATGGCGAGCATTGTCAACTTAATCTTGATAAATAGATGTGGAAATTAAGTAAAAAGGAATATTGTGTTTTTTCTTAATATAATGCCTTTCTGGCAAGTATTGATAGTGAAAACCCTAAAAGTAATTTACATGATGTACTGATATAGTACATCAAGTTACAATGCGCTGCGGCTTTAAATACTACAAATATTATTGAAAATAATATTTGTAGTTTGAATAGTAAATAAGTATTTTTAAAATGAAATAAAAGAGCTCCACTTTACTATAATAACAAAAAATAAGGTGTGATTAACAGTATACATATTATATATCTAGAAATACGATTTTGAATATATTTGATTAGTGTTTATTATTGATTTTTAGGGAAGCAATAAGATTAAATTGAGAAATAGAGTTATTAATACAAAACTCTACATTTCAATTACTGAAATTTATTCTACAAATACATGCAGTCAAATCTGCTATCTGAAATCATTGCATTAAATCATTACGACTAACTATGATGTATTACAGAATGTAAGTACAAGTAAATTGAAACAAGTGTTCCGAAAGATGTATGCACGGGGCACGGAGGATAGATGAGTTCGGAGACGAGTTTTGGCAAAAGCAGTGGTGACAAAAGCCGGGATTTGATCGAAAGCGACACTCACTCGGTACTCCGATAAAGTTACGCAACTCGATTGTGACAGGGGCGGATTAAGGGTGATTTACGCCACGGGCTCTATGTAAAGGAGACTTATTTGAAATTGTCGAGGAATTTATATAACATTTTGGTATATAAACGTTTTAAAACGTCTTAAGCCCGTCTATAAACTTCGATAAGTAGGCGTTCAAATATCTAAAAATGAGGCAATTTAATAATACCGCTGAAGTGTTATAAATAAATGGTTTAATCAAATCATATTAAAATACAATAATTGATGAGCAAACATTCAAAAGGTGATTTTTCACACAAATACAGAGATTGGGAAATGATGATTCGAGTGTTGGAGAAACCACGGTTTGCTTGAATGTGTCAACTTAATGATTTCATTTTTATAGGAAAAAACCTTTTTGAACACTAATTGTGATTTTCATTCATAGATTTTATTATGGACTACCAGAACTACTATTAAATGGTATTTTTCAAAATTTGTGCTCCTCATTATTATCATTATTAGACAAAATACCCAACTCGACTCTCGATAAAAACAAAGTTCTAAGACATCGAAAACCACGCCGAAAAAAGCAGTACATACTTATAATCTTTTAATAATAATTGCCTCATATTATTCATTATGTTCGATGAATTATAAGATCTTAAATTTTAGTACATTTATATTTAATTTCATAATTTTTAATCGCTGCGTATTCAAAATCCGCTAGGTGAGTTTTTTCAAAACATTGCTGTAGTTAGAATATCCAGTCCCGGAGCCTTTTTCTAATCCCGGGATCTCGGGATTGATTAATTTTCAAGCCCGGGATTGGGACTAGCTCACCGAGGAATTTTAAATCTTCAATTCCCTATACTTTTTCCTCAGATTATCTCAAAACCTCATTTTTTTTAGCTCACCGAAGAGTTTGAAATCCTCAATTTGGTATACTTTTTTCCCAGATTATCACAGAAACTCGTTCTTATTTTAGCTCACCGAGGAATTTAAAATCCACAATTTGTTAATGTTGTGTCAATATCGGGATTTCGGAATCATAAAATTGAACGGGATCCCGGGATACCCTAGCTGTATATGGTACGAATTACAATATCTGTCCTCGACAAAAAGACTTACATACTTGTAAAGCAATTCTGGAAAGCTTCATATAATACAATAATATAATACAATCGTTTTATTTCTTTGCGATTGCGTTGAGTTTTTATTATTTTTTAAATGCAACAATCTGATTTTATGAAAATACGCACATTTGTGGAGGATTTTAAAAGCGCACCGAAGATATCTATGTATAATTGCTCTTCTGTAAAATAAACTTAAGTGAGCGACTGTTTTGTTCGTGGGGTGTGCGCGATATATCTATTAAAATCAGGGAAAGATTAAGTTTTAATTTTTAAATTCAGAACGTGACATATGAGACAGCTAGAGCAAAGTTAAATTCAAAGAACTTTTCCTTTAAATAGTTTATGTATAAAAGAATGTAAAATACAGTTTTAAAATAAAGTGTGTAAATTATGATGAAATAAAGAAAGCATCAGACGATATTTAAGATATCGAAGAAAAGTATATTTAACGCTCAAAAAAGAGATTACGTAAAAAGTGTCATAAATTATTTTCAACGCGACGGTAAAAGCTAAATTATAGCAGAAGAGGTTTAAAAGAACTCCTACACATTAAACAAATAATAATTTTTGTATATTATCTTTTGAAGAAAAGGTGATTGTTACTCAATACTTACGGTGAAAAGTACGTAGCCTGATGAATGCAGGTGAGTTGGTGTGGGAGGATGAATTCATTGGCACTAGACACCAAATAATCTTTCTCCTCAGGTGACAAAATGTTGAGCAACATACATGTTTTGGTAAAATGTGGGTTGAATTCCGGCAGGTTTGACTAATGATAAATCGAGCCATAGTGAACTCTAAAACAATTTCGGTTTATTGGTCTACCTCTGAATTTAACAATACGGTAACGAAAATCACAACAGGTTAATAGCTAAAAATGATATTTAATTGTCTAATCTAATATGATTAATACATACTTACAATAAATATTTATTGAGAATTATTGAATGTGGAAACTTTAGTATTAGCTAAGATGAAAGGATTCCCGATTGTGATAGAATAGCTATGAATAAAGTTAATACAATCAACTCTTTTAACACGAATTATTTTTTCTTATACGATTCTGACACACAGAATACAGAATCGGATAAAGGATTTTCTAATAAGAAACAATTCAACACAAGAGCGAAATAACAAAAAAACGTCTTAATTAGATCCTAACACATTAGGCATGACAGAAATTTATAGCGATTTATGTCCAGTCCCTCATACAAGTCCCCGTATATTATCAAGTAGCGGTAAATAACATTATTTGTTTCTGAATTAAAATATATACAAATTATGGATAATATTGTGTATTTTACACGTTTTTTTGTGGAACGTATCTACCATATAAATAAAGAGTTATGTGTCTAAATGTTATGTTTGGCCCACTGTTATGACTCAATCATGATATAATAAGTATTTATTTTCTACTTCGTATCGTGACATCAGAAATATCAATACTCCAGTACCTTTAAATTCTCGATAAATTCAACCTGTCTATCTTTATAAAAAAGAAAGATGATCGATAATTATCCCATTTAGTCTCTGACGAATTCCGTTAGGTTTCTCAAACACAAAATCATCCATAATCTGTTCGGGAGACGCCTGAATATTTGAACTTTTTTTGAGAATGCGAACTTCTTACACATAATGATGAATCGCTTAATGCTTTAGTAGTAGTTCTGTTGAAGATTTGCAGTAGTTCAATTACTGTGCACAAATTTTGAGATAATATTTTAATCAATTTAAAAACACTACATTTTTAATGTATTTGTCAAATCTACTGGAAATAAAGCGTTTGAGAAAAATTATAAAAAAACTTACTATGATAAGAAAAATACTTGCAAATATCGTGATTAGGGTATCCAATCCCGGAGCCTTTTTCCAATCCCGGGATTTCGGGATTGATGAATTTTCAATCCCGAGATCCCGGGATTATGATTAGTTCACCGACGAATTTGAAATCCTTCCTCAGATTATCTCAAACCTTGTATTTTTTAGCTCACCGAAGAATTTGAAATTCTCGATTTGGTATACTTTTTTCCCAGATTATCACAGGACCTCGTTTTTTTTTTCTTTAGCTCACCGAGGAATTTCAAGTCCACAATTTGACAATTTCGTCTCAATTTTCGGGATTTGCTCAAATTTTCTCAATCCCGAAATTCCGGGATCGCGACCATGTCAATCCCGGGATTTCGGGATCAGAAAATTGAACGGGATCCCGGGATTGGATGCCCTAATCGTGATGCATAAAATCACAAATATGTTTTCTTGTGTTATATATATACATTGAATAAAAAACTTTCATTAAAGAGTAAGATACAGTTTCTACACTCCAAATTAGACATTTTACAGATCAAATTGGACGTGTAAATAAACTTCTGGAATTAATAAAAAAATAGTTGATAATAAAAATAATGAAACATTTTTATTACCATTTCCACATAAAATTTATTGGATCAGGACCGGAACTTCAGTTGACAATTCTCACCATGAGCGAAACCGGTCCTGATCCAATACATTTTATGTGGAAAAAAGTACTAAAAATGTTTTATTATTTTTATTATAATGTCATTCCACCAATTATTGACAGAAAACACCTTAAATTTAGTTAAGTTAGTTAACCTTAAGTTTAGATTTTTGTATTTATATTGAAATTCTTCATTATCGTCTTCATTATAGTCTCGTATTGCAACCGTCACTTCTGCAAATTGCTATAATTATTATATGAATATGTTTATGAAACTACATGCAACTACATGCAACTGCCACGCAGGAACATTTATAAATTAAATTTACTGATTTATAACTGTATTTTATAAAAAATGTGCGTAAATATCTATATATATAAAACAAAGTGGGGTTATTTACACCACGTATATCTCGAGAATTACTGCAAGGATTTCAATGATATTTGATTTATAAAATTCTTATTTACCTAGAATAGCAGAATAAGCATTAAAACATCGGAAAAATATCACGGAAAATAAATTATGAAGAAAATTAATATCTTCATACAGAACAAAATTTTCAAATGAGGAATAGGTCAAATAATGACATGTTGTTTTATACTCGGTTCAGGTAGATGACACTAGATGGCACTGTATTTATACGATAGACTTTTAAATAATTTTGAATTTAGAGTATAATCGATGATATGAAATGAAAACGAAAGAAAATCGAATACTATTGAAATGAGGTTATGTTTATAATTAGGTATGATACATTTTTTGACAACAATATTACGATGTTTGCACGAACGTTTGTATCGAATTGACAATTCAAATTTGATGTTCGATTGTGTTCGATTGTTTCGATTTCATATCTGTCAAATCTATGGTCTAAATATTGACATTACATTTAAATGTGTTTCGTGCATTAGGTGTGATTGTGTGTTTGTTATTTATTCAATGTTCTTAGATTAGTTTTATTTGGAATTAGAAACTGTACTCTTTTCACTTCAATTAATACTATACTATTTATATATAGAACGTCAAAAAAATATTTCGTGATATTTGACAGCAAAAGTACATTGTGAATTATATTACATAACGTTAGTAAGCCATTACTTTATGGTTATTTTTAAATGCATACTGCTACGTACGTAATTCCTGTGTCCACTGTCAATACTTGATGGAAAAGCATTCTATATTTAATTAAACGGTTTTTCTCTTATATAATGTCGAATGCGAAATAATTAACAAAGAAAGTTCGAATTAACTATTTTTATGAAGTTCAACGAAAATGGTACAATTTCTTTTTTATGTTTTGTCAACAATTATATCGACTTTGGAAAGCAAGAAGGGCGTAACCCACACATGCGCAAAAAAGTGTTTTGATGATTTTGGGCCATATGCAAATTATGAATTATACAAAAACTTGAAATGCACGGACACGTCTAAACTGGTGTTTAATTGACAAAATAATCTATATACATAAAACAAAGCGGGGTTATTTACACCACGTATATCTCGAGAATTGCTGCACGGATTTCAATGATCTTTGATTTATTAAATTCCTCTCCGGCTAGAATAGCAGAATAAGCATTAAAACATCGGAAAAATATCACGGAAAAGAAATTATAAAGAAAATTAATATTCTCATAGAGTTTTCAAATAATGAACATTTTGTTTTATGCTGGGTTCAGATAGATGACACTAGATGGCACTGACACGATCGACTTTTAAATAATTTTAAATTTAGAGTATGGATTAGAATAAAAAAATCGATGATATGAAATGAAAACGAAAGAAAATCGGATAATATTGAAATGAGGAACTTGGAAATTCTTTCTGAATCTCCAAATCAGATACGCACATAATTTTCTATCATTATTTTGAAATGCTTTCCATCGAATCCATGTGAACTGTGGAACAAGGTACAAGGATGACATGTCAGAAGACATTTTACATCAAATTCGTGTCAGTTCAGGGAATCCCGATCTCGAGATGAATGAAGACATACATAACCAGGCTTTGCTTTAGATCGAAGACATGTGTTACCTCATGTGCGGCAATTTGTTAGTCAAGTTAGGAATGCCAACGCCAGATCGTGGAATGAACGACGCTTTCAATCGAAAATTGGAACGTGAACGTGAATATTTTCGAGATGCATTGAACCAATCAGTTCAAACGAATTTACCACTGTTGAACCCACAATAGAGGGAAGTGTACGATACGTTAATGAATGCAATTTATGATGGAAATGGTGGCTTATTTTGCCTTGACACGCCCGGTGGAACTGGGGAGATATTCCTCATGTCATTGATTATGGCTACTGTTCGTGCGAGATCCGAAATTGTTGTAGCAGTTTCTTCTTCTGGAATAGCGACTACATTGATAAAAGCATGCCGAACGGCTCATTCAGCGTTGAAATTTCCGTTAAACCTCCAAACGACTGAAAAACCGACATGCAATATTGCGAAACACTCAGCAATGGCCGAAGTTTTGGAAGCGAGTAAAATCATCAACTGGGATGAATGCACAATGGCACACAAACGCGCATTGGAAGCACTCAACCGAACTATGAAAGATCTGCGCAGTGACTCAAGATGTTTTGCAGGCGCAATGATTCTACTATCTGGCGATTTCTGCCAAACACTACCAGTCATTCCAAGATTGACCGTTGCCGATGAAATAAACGCTTGCCTCTGCTGACGACAAACATGCGAGTTACATTTCTAAACGATCCATCTGCCGAAGATTTCTCCAAGCAATTGCTGACTATCGTCGGTAACGGCCGTGTTCCTGTTGACGAATCGAACGGATTGATTTCGATTCCGCCGAATTTTTGAAATTTCGTCTCAACGAAGGACGGCTTCATCAACAAAATGTTCCCAAACATCTAATCACAAAAATCACAATTGGTTGATTGAACGAGCAATTCTTGCGGCTAAAAAAAAAGATGTGGATCATTTAAACTTCACAATTCAAAATCAAATCGTTGATCTACTGCATTCCTTTAAATCTATCGACTGTGCCACGTGAATTACATCATTTCAATGTAATTTAAATACTTTTCATTTTGAATTTTGCCCATTTATTGAACTTAATTCATTTTGAGTATTCATTCAAACTGAATTTAATTCATGCAATAAATTAACACAACATTTATTGATCCTGAGGCGGTACGAAGTTCGTCGGGCCAGCTAGTATATAATTAATAAATTATCCAATTGTTTACAAATTGTTCCAATTGGTTTTACAATTATTTTTTGTAAGATGTCCAATTTGATTTGTACAATATCCAGTTTGGAGTGTAAAAACTGCATATTTGAATGAAACACTTTCATTTAGCAGTTAGATATGAAAACAGTGAACATTGTAACAAATAATACGAATAAAGTACAAAATAATAATCAAATAACGTTTAAAATATTGCAATAAAGTTTCACATAACATAACATGTTTATCACAATAATTTTAATGGTACCTATTAAACATTCAGCGAAGTGTGTCTCACTTCACACTGTTCATTCACGCTCCGCGGAATGGAAAATATTCCAAGACTTGAGAAACGTATGTATTATACATATATTCAATTATTATACTCTTCGGTTTATATTCTTCAATGAAAATAAAAACAGAATCAAACAATTGTCTAGTAAAAGTGACTTATAATAAAACATTATTTAAAAATTCGAAGGCATGTACATTTTTATAATTGTTTAAGCCCTGCCCTCTTCTATAGACATATATTTTTTAGATCCATAACCTATGGCATGTCGGTTGAAGGAAAATCGATACGATGTTTTTATTACATATTTAAATGTTTAATTTTTGAATGGCGCAGATATATTAGCAGGCGCCAGGCTGAATTTTATAAAAAAAACTTAAAATTATTAATTGGAATGTATCAAACATTTTTTTCAAAACATATATCGTAATAGTAAATTTTACAGGAGGAACAAAAAACGTGTTTTGATGATTTTGGGCCATATGAAAATTATAAAATATACACAACCTTTGAGTGCACGGAGACTTCTGAAATGGTGTTTAGTTGACATAATTTAATATTAATTAAAGAAATTTACCGGGAAAAACTTTTTTTTCGGTCTTTTTTCTTGGCTTCAGTTTTCACGAGCTGATCTTTTTTCAAACTTAAAAGCTAAATTTAAATACTAGTTTAACATTAATTAGCAGCTTACATCCTTATGAAACATTGTGATTATGAAAAAATGCTGTTTTGAAATAATTGTGGGTTACGTCCTTTTTCCTTTCCAAAGCCGATATATATATGTTAATTTGAATCTTAAGGTATGTATATCCATATTTTTTACCTTATCCTATCTTCAATAGCATCTAATATAAATCAAAAAAATATTGAGATATCAATAGAGTTTTATATTATAATTCTCACGAATAACCAAATCATTCATTATCGGTCGGTAGGCCTGGCCTATTGGTAGAATATCTGGGTTTATGTTTTTTTTCAATGCCTTTGTTTACCTATAAATTTTTATGAGCCAGCCATGAAAATGTTGGGCATTCTAAAAACATCAAATGAGTTTATTATCGAACATCAGGATGGCTGATAAAAATTGATTATATACATCGATGTAAAAATGTTTTCATTAGAATAAATTTTGAATGAAAATATTTTTGAAGCACGGGAAGTGGTAGTGAAAACACTAATGACCGTAATTTATCACAATTACAATGTCAACGAATCCGTGTACTATATAAATACATGGTTTTACGTATAATGCTTTAATTACCGTGCAAATCAAATATAAAATAAAAAATATCGTTTACTTTAGGGATTGATTACTGATGACTATTAAAAGATGTCCAACAATCTGAATTTCTGTATTTGTACTAAACACTGTAAATTTTTAAAAATGTGTTTATAACAACTGGTATTCTATATTTAACCTTAAGCATCACCGCGGTGTTTCTCAATAAGAGATTCATATTTTAAAAAAGTTTAGACAAAAATCTTTTTAAATGTAAAACAAAAGATGCACCGGAAAGTTTTTGGACACAGTGAGACGTTAGATATCATTGGACAGTTTATTTTAAAATTAAATTGTTTCCATATTACATTGACTCTGTTCCGGTTTCATAACATCCCTAAACGACGTGTGATTTAACGGTGTGGCAACGTTTCTCCTCTTTAAGACGGACCAAACGGTTAAATTTATATTATGGCTAAATGCATTGCTTTAAAATGGTCAGCTTTACGATATATAGAAACTGTTGTTTAGGTTACAGTAGCGTTCTACACGTAAAAATATATGAAAACTGAAAGGTACTTTCATTTTATTACAGGACGATATTGTAGTAGTTGTAGTAGATAATATAAAAAGTTTTCATTTATTGAAATGTTATCTGCAATAAAATAAGTATTTATTCGGAGATATAATGCTCGTATCTTTCGCAAAATAGAGCATTATAAAATGTTTTTTTTTTGTAATTCAACGAAAAATAAACAAAGAGGACGGAGTAAAAGAATTTTACTATTTTCCAAAAATTAACTATGTAATATCAAATAAAATAACTTAGATTATTCCACGTATTTTGCTACAAACTGTGACACATGTTTCGCCTCTTTCAGCGGCATCTTCGGACAAAGATGCTTCTGAAAGGCAATAGGTCAGATAATGTAAGTTATTTTATTTGATATTAAAATGAATTTCCACAAAGTTATCACCGAGTCCATCGAAAGTATTAACTATGTATTTTACCAATATATTTAAAACTAAAGTATCTTTAATATAAAAAATCCACGATTGTTTTTTTAGAGGCATAAATATAATTGCAACCCCATTTGCCGATCTAGAAAAATAACACAAAAAAAAGAATATTTATATAATCAGTTGATAAAGCTCGCGATGAACAAAACCGATGCTGGTATAAATGTGGAAGTAGTGCAAAAAAGGTGATGCATTTTTTTTAACACCTCCATGCCCATGATGCAATCGTAAATAGTTGAGCCATTAAATCAATCAATATTTCTCTTAATAAGTATTTATCATTTTAGGTATTCTAGCATATATAAATTTTAAAATTATTTTTTAGCTTCTAACATAGGTTTAAATACTGTCAATAAACAGTGAAACTGAGATGCCATCATGGCAGGGAACGTGATTTTTTTAGGATGGCATGTTATGGGTTAAAGAACATATGCTTTTCTACCAAGAATTGAATCATTATGTTAGATTTCATGCGGTAAAGTGAAAAACAGACTTGTACTAACTACTCACCCTTGAAAGCGCATTATCTGTATATTTATATATAGTCTCAACAATTTATATGTATATTTTATATCATACTTAGTGGAAAGGCATTATATACAAAAAATAAAACACTATTTTGTACTAATTTATTTGACCCGTGATTCACAAATTGAAATAATGTTCTATGAAGGAGGACGCGCCACTGTCTTCGGAGTGTTGCAGGCTGCAACTACAGTGAAGATGACAGTGTCCAGCTGGTAAAGTGGAAATTCTCAGCAGGAGACGGTAAACAACTTCTTTGGAAGCGATGTGGGTATGCCATTAAGGAGAGTGCTTGCTCCACGGTTCAACCGAAAGGTTGTGAGCTGTTTAACGAGGTCGCGTGTTTCGCAGCTATATTCACTACGTTTATGAGCAAACTTTGTACATCTCGGATGTGTTTGCCCCGTAATAGAGGGCTAGGAGAGATCGACGGACGAAATGGTTTATTGATAAACAACATTATTTATGTTATGACCCATCCATTGGGGGGCATTTCACGATGCTTACCTAAAGCGACGGAAATTATGGGATGTGAAAAATCAATAAAAAATAGATATACGTTTTTTATTGATTTTCTGAAATAAATATAGTAAAGTAAGGCACAGTTGTCAGTAGTGCAGTGGTCAAAGTCGTTATCTTCTGTGACGGACTTTATGGGTTTGAATCCTAGTACAAAAAGCATTTTTTCAATCTGAATTTCTGTTCAAAGGCATGGATTTTTGTGAGGTCTGAAAATTTCCTTCATACCACCCTTCCAAACTTAAATGACGTGGCGTAACGAAAGCGATTAGCTTTCCAATTTTCCTGTCCTGACCTTGTCCTTTCCATCTCTACTCTTTGAAAAAAATAATAAGAAGTTAAGCAACTGATTAATAAGCAGTTCTTGCAGAAAAACTTCCGTTGATATGTCTCCATTAGGAGGCCATATGCTCCACATTGGGAGCGGACATGTATTGAAAAAAGGGCACAGAAGTGTAAGAAAATGTAGACCGCACTTCGCGTTGTACATTTTAACATAGTAAAGTTTAACAGATGTTCAACCTCTCTATTAAGATTAAAAGCCATAATAAAAGGACTGGATTAAGACAGAACTAGCGGCTAGAATATCACTCTCAGTACACCCAGTTATTGGAATTCAAAGGGTGGGTGTGAATTAAGGACATACATGCTTACGAACCCAAATTCACAAACTAATTGAAAAAATGTATTTTTTAAACGTCTGTACTGGGATTCCAGCCCATGACTGCTGCAAACAAAAGCAACAACGTGAAAGCAATGAAGCACTTTGGGATTATTAATCCATAGGTTGTTCTGGCATTTGTTTGTAAATATTTTGTTTCTCATTTAACAGAGAAAGTATTGATTAACATAACTATGTCATCCCACATTATAAAAACAATAGTTTTTCGCTCAATGGTTTAGGAATACATGAGAATACGGTGAGTGACCTTGGCCATTTTCCTGTATACGCGAAGAATATGATATTAATTTCGTCATTGTTTTTTTTATTACTTCAAATCTACTGTTAATACTCATGTTACTACAATGAAAAAATATTCTAAGAGTGTACAGATGCTTACGTTATGAAAATATAATAATAACGTAAAAGAACCAGGCGTGTTTTGAATGTCAGCACAAACAATACGGAGCGAAATGACAAAAAAAAATGATTGTAAAATGTAAAATACGAAAGAAAACGTTTCCGCGCGAGGTTTTTCATTCCTAATTCGATTCAAAGTTCTGTGTAAACAATCCCGCCCTTTTTCTCAATAGAAATCGAGTGAATCCGAAAATAAGCACAAAAGAAGTTAAGATCGGAGAGAGGGGTGAAAAAAAAAATGGACGAGTCAAGCAAATAATAGCTTAGGACAGTTATGGATCACCTTTTTAAAATGGAGTGCGAAATAATGGCCGGAGTCAAAGTGACATTATGTCTAAGGCGTAGCAGAAGTTCGTAGCAGTTGTAGTTAACTGTATAAAAGGTTTATACTGAGAATAGAATTTTATGTGGTGTTTTATTATTAAATTAAAGATGTATCTCCACCTCAATACTAAAAACTAAGTATTTTGATTTTCAATGTTTTTGAGACAGCTTTGTAATATTATGTCATATTTACTTTTCTTGTACGAAATTCAATTGATTGTTATTTAATTTTTCCCAATTATTCAAAAAACTGTTTTAAAAAACAAAGTTTTGTAAATCAAATTGATTTTCCCAGCATCAATCAAAACGGGGTAACATAGTTATGGTATTGAGATAGCGATGTTAGATTTCGAGGGATTCGAACATAGGACCTTTCGATTGATAATGTTGAACTAATACGGGACAAGCTGGAAATACTATTTTGCGTTTAGAGCTAGTGGTGTATACGATGCTCTTAAATGATGTAAGTTACAAATTTAATGAACGATTGTGTAAAATTTGGTAGAAAGCAAGATTTTTTGGCTCTACTCAATGAATTATATATATATTTTTAAAGTAAATTTTATATGTTAATACTAATGAAAGATATATTGAAGAATGTTTATTTTAATTAATATATATCAAATTTGAATCGTTCAAATTATGTACATTCACACAAGTTTTGTCAATAACGACCCGGGTTTACCTTTCGGCATCTTCAAGCGTTCAAGTGCACGGATGAACTTGAACTGTCTATATTGAAATTCCACCAAGCACCTTCAGTCGAAATCTTAAATTAAATAATATATATCAATATTTTAAATACGTTTTTAATATTAATAGTCCTTTAATGTAAGGTAAATCTTTCTTGAATTCTATTTTTATATCTGTTAATTTTATGTAAAATATAAGTGAATAAAGAAAGCTATTCAAATTATGACGTAAGAAAATCATTTATGCAATAGTATTTGCAACAAAATATACGACAACTATATTTCCGTTCATTTAGGTATTAGACGGAATTATCTTAAAAAATGAATTATTTTATTTATTCAGTAAACGGAATAAGATCTATTGGAGATTAGATATTTTATAATATAACTTGAATCCGCCTGAAAAAGGTTATGTACAAATATTTATATCAGGTAGAAAAAGAAAAGCTCGCAATCCCGCCAGAAGTTCCAGGAAAATTCCGAGTGTGATTCAAAACAAATATGATTACTGGCAGCCTGCTTAGCCGTCGGCCTTTGGGGATTTTTCAAAATATTGTTTTTTTTTCTCATTCGTTGAATCCAAAACGAAAGGTAAGACATGTAACGCCGCGTCAGCTGTAGCATTTTTTTGTTTTGGTTTCGTGTGACGCTGAAAGTTTGCACCCGGAAAATTGGTCCATGATTTTTATCTAATGTATACAAGTGGGTCACTTTTGGGGCGTCCACAGTCAATACTTGGTGGAAAGGCATTAAGTATATACATATTATGAAAAAAACACAACGTCCCTTTGTAATTTATTTCCACTTTATTTATAAAGGTCAGGACCAGTTTCGCTCACGGCCAGCATTCTCAATTGATCTGAACATTGTCAACCGACTCAGACTTGTTCAGATCAATTGACAGTGCTCGCCACGAGCGAAACCGGTCCTGACCATCATAAATAAAATAAGGGACAAGGAAATATTGTGTTTTTTCTTAGTATACAAATGGCTTCACAATTAATTGATATAATTATGTTATTTACTGTTAGGGTATTCACTGTCAATTCTTGGTGGAAAGATATTATATTAAAAACAAAACAAAATATTTTTTTGAACTTATTTCCACTTTTATTTACCACAAAGATCAGGACTGGTTTAGCTCATGGCGAGATCGTCGTTATGATAATGCCATCAGTTGATAATGCTCGTACACAAAAGTGGTAATAAGTACAAAGGAATGTTGCGTGTTTCTTAAAATTATGTTATTATTCTAAAGCATTAGCGCCGATTCATACATGGTGAATTGACTTTCTTTAGCAATCGTAGCTGTTATAAGATATTATTATAACATTAAAGAAATGAGATCGAATGTAGTTTAGAGTTAGACTTCGCTAAGGGAGGGACGACTTTATGTTGCAAGGAGGCATTAAATAAGTTTTAACTTTATAAGACTACAATGCAAAAAAAACTTCGCATTTATTCTTCATCGGTATTTTAAATAAACGTATTAATTTAATAATCAAAATACCCAAAGACAAAAGAATATGCTATTTAAATAAAATTCTTTATGAAAGCGTCAACTTAATATATTCCTATGTCGTAGACTAGTTTTACTTTGACTAGTAACGACTAAGTTTTTCATCGTCCCAGAGCAACATTATCAAAATTTCTTACATATTCTGAAAATCATCCAGGTCTAATTAAAACGAAATCATAGCTTCATTTTTAAGTAAGCCCTTTGGTCGATAAAGTAGTAATAGAAAATATAAAATGGTGGTACCGCCATACTGAAGGATCAAACGAGTCGCTTGCCTATCTAATGAGCGTACCGACCTGAGAATATTCGATGGAGGTTGTACGTTAGGATGGTCAATAACAGGGTGATAGTAATGTTTTTTTTTATCCTATTAAACCATGTAGATATAAGACAATTAGCAGAATTTTTATATGTATTATATTTAATTAATTGGTGGTACTATTTACGGCATGTGGATGTCAATTAGTGAACACAAATTTTGGTTATAAAAGATGATAGATTTTTTAAAATGACATTGAATATAACTATAAAAATTAACACAAATATATGTTTTTTTATATTAAATAAATTTCATATTTTTACAGAATGTCGAGTCGTGGTACAGTGGTCAACATCATCAGTTGAAATCTTAAATTATATCGTTAGCTCCGTTAATCTAACGGGTTCATTTTATGTTCGAAGGTATGGGTGTTTGTGATATCTAAAAATTCCCTTCTATCTTTTCAATCCTTAAATAACGAGGCGAAGCGAGAGCGATTCGGTAACCACTAGTCATGTTCTAGCCCTACTATATTTGGACAAAAGAAAGCCATGTGCATTTCGCCAGCAATGGCTTTGAACTCAATGATACATTTATTTCTTATATAAACACGAAACATTCATTCACTAAGCGTCAGTTCAAGTTCATCCGTGCACTTGAACGCCCGAAGATGCCGAAAGGCGAAACCCGGGTCGTTAGTGACAAAATCTGTGTGAATGTACATAATTTGAACGATTCAAATTTTATAATCATTGTATTTGAAACAAATCTGTTGTTATTACACACCGCCTAAATGGATATCAACCGCAGATAATTCTATTGATGAAAAAGTGACAACTATGGTTAGAAAATTTTCATCACAAAATCAATTATTAAGAATTGAAAACCAAAACCTACCATCTCGGATTTATTGTTGAAATGACGTCAGATCACAGAGCGTTAAAAATGAAATCACTATTTCTAATTTATATTTAACCTTTTTTATCCAGTTTCTAGATCTTAATCAATAATAACAATATCACGTTATTGAATTCAAATGACAGTTTGGGTTGGAATTATTATGTTCTTTTTTAAATCGATGACGTGTCAGCTATACAGGAAATGCATTCCTTTGACGCTGTTTGAAAGAAGTAAATTGAAAGTAAATATTTACAGAATCATACAGCAGTATATTATTTAGGTCTGCTTTATATCAGTCATGTGTACAAAAAAAGCACAGCCAGCATATTTTCAAACAGAAAAATAGTGCAGTACATACTGTGAACTATTTATTATTATAACACCAAATGCCAAAGCTGTTGATGTGGCAAAAAAGTCATATAATATAATTTGAATAAGAATTGGAGGAGCAAATAAAGATAGTATTGAATACTTACACATCGCATGACCATTGTCTTATACATCTGTTTTAAAATAGTAATTTAGCGAAGATATGCAAAAGCCATTCTTCCGTTATGTCTAAGTTAAAATTTGTTTTAATAGGATTAAATAAAGAAAAGGATCAGAAGGATGGGATGAGAGGAAATGTGAATTGACATCACAAACACCCAGTCTTTGATCAGAACTTTGAATTAAATAATTCTCAAATTCACTGTGATCCTACCAGGAATCGAACCCAGACCTGCGTGATCGGTAGAGCAAGCTCTAACCAACTGGGCAACAGCAGGCGACATTTTTTTAGTAATTAATAATTGAATAGCAATGTCGCTTTTAGGTTGTTTATATTTTTAAAAATATAGGGACATATTATACCAGTCCAATTTTTGATCCATGTGATAGGGAAGATAGTAGTGGATAAAAAGGAGCTTAGTTTGATAGAGATATCCTGGTAGCCTGGCGAGCCGTAGGGATTTGGTGTTATGCTTTCACGTGAGATAAGGTGATATTATTTTTTTACAGGTCGAGCGCGCGAAGGGCATTGGCATTCATCCGGAGGCACGCGGGCGCAAGTGTCCCTTATCCAATTATGTGAGACACTTCTGGCACGAGGGCCCTTCGGAAGCCGTAAAGAGTTGACGGCCCCTGCGCGACAGATTGAGAGAGCAGTGCGCCATCTCCTCGAACTCCCGTGTTCAATGAACTCTTAAAAAAGGGTGGAAGCTGGAAACCCGACCTGACTTCCAATAATAACGACGTAAATATCCTTGAGTGGGTGACCCTTTTGACGAAGGAATTATTCGAGTAGGTATAGAACGAAGTGTTATTCAATATTTAAAAAGACGGTAATGATCGGAAATATATGGAACCGTTACAGCGTTACCAACTAGTTACTTATGAGTAACGGGTGTCATAATTGGTAATGAAAACGTTGCCAACAGAAATATCATCGAACATCACTAATTAAAAAAAACAACGATGTGATTCCGTTTCTTAGAGTCCACATAAAACAATTCATCGCCAGCCTATTATTACTCTACATATTAATTCTGCAAAGTTTCATCAAGCAAATAAATCAAATGTTTGTATAAGTATAAATTTTGTTACAATTTTTTTCAATTAAATTTGACTCTTTTTTATTGTATTGCAAAGAATATGTTTTCAAACGCCATTCTTCCGTTATGTCTAAGTAAAAATTTGTTTTTATAGGGTTAAATAAAGAAAAAAAACTCATTATTTCACCTATAAATATTAAAACAATTATTGTCATTAAATACCAATCGGGTCCTAAGGCGGTTGCCTAGACTTATATTTCCATCTCTACTACTCTTTGGAAAAAAGGGAGTAACAAACCGTTCTCGTAGAAAAACTTCTTTTGAGATACTTCCATTAAGAGGCCATATGCTCCATATTGGGAGCAGATATGGATAAAAAAAAATACCATAAGAATACTGAAAATAAGTTACAATTTTGAAGAAAAAAGAATATGAGCGTTTGTATTTAAAAATACTTACAGACTTATGAGATAACCTATAATATAATAAACAGAATTTTAGGCGATAATTTAAGTACAAATAATCAAAAAAGTCAGGTATATTATTTTTAAAACATGTATGTTTTTAACTTTTAAAAAGCTTGAATTTAATCAATGAACTCAGTTGTGACTTAATAGTTTGTATTTGTACCATTGTGTGATGATGTATTCAAAAAAAGAACAGCATTTAAAATAGTTCAATTTATCTGGTAGAACAGGTTTTAAAAATACATGAGCTGTTTGTGGAAGAAGTGATGAAACAATTAATCATAAAGGGGATACTTTCTCTTAAAAAGAAGGGGGAAATATTTTACGTATATAAGTGTCGTATGTGGAAGTATTGTGAAGTTAATACTTATACAACATACGGTGGGATTTGTAGTTTGTTTAAAACAAAGGCAAACATAGCCGAGAGAAGGACCGTTATGGGTATTTAGAAATCCTAAACCGGATTAGTGTCCAAAATTACTATTTTAATGCGCAGCTTTGATTTCAGTAGGAATTAAGTAGGGATCGAAACTAAACTGTAATTTACAGTTAGTCATACGAACTAAATGCGCATTCAATCTCATAGTATCATTCAGCTCAAATCACATAGCATATTTTTTTTTAACCTTCGAGTACCCATGGGGTACATTCGATTGTAAGTTATTTTTATTTAAACTATTCGCTAAATACCAATAATATCTAGTTGATATTTATTGTAATCTACAATGAATGATACATCAAATTAAATCCTCAATCAACGCAATGCAAATAGTACGCAAATTTATCTTGGGTCACTTTGTAACCCCACAGTTCCTATTTTCGACGTTTCGGTAATAGAATGTTAATATAATTGAATTATTATTTGATTTTACAAGAGTTACAGTTTCAAGTACTTTGTTTATTGAATAAACAAAATTTACGGTATATAATTGAACAATTCGATTTAACTTGTCTACAAATAAAAAAATATCCAAGATTTCTCAAAAGAATAATACCAGTTTGTTTTCCTCTTCAAATCCATTTCCAATATCAATGAGGAGCATACGACATCCTAAAGGAGATTTCATCTTATGTATTTTCTAAATTAACTACTTGTAACCCAGTTCCTCAACGTCTCTTTAAACGAAGAGTAGGAATAGAAGGACTGGACTAGGACAAGATTAGTGGTTAGCAAATCGCTCTCGCTACGCTAGTAGGTTTAGAGCTGGAATGGTTGGATTGAATCTTTAGACATCACAAACTAGATAGAAACAATTATGTTCGTAATGAAACCTGAACTCCCGAGTCTGTCGCAGAAACAAACGACGTTGACTATTTCACCATGGACCGATATATAAATATAATAGAGCTCAAACTAGGAAATAAAAAAAAAACTTTATTAAATAATGCAGTCACTAAATAACAGATCCATCCATGATCGAGTGAGTGAGTGATATTAGAATTTAAATTAATGAAAATAAATGACGAAGCACTAATTTGTAGAATTAAAATCAATGTTAATTTCCAACGCATTTTCGCGTGAATAAATAATGTTTTCAATAGGAATCGCTTCGTTCCGAAGCCCTGCGATCGGTCGAATCAACGCGTTAGAATTAATGCATAGATTGTCCGCTAATACGGTATTTAAAGCTTATATCCGGGTTTGAATTTGTATCACTTTAAAGGATAAGTTGAGCGTTTAATATCACGAAATAGAAATTTGGATAAGTTAGAAATACTCACAATAGTTATGTTATAATTATAACAATGTTCCAACGGAGAACATCGTTCATGATCGTTATGTACTGAATATGAGCAATAACATTTTTTGGGAAATCACAGCAGATTGATTTATATGAAATTGGATGGATAAAGGAACGGTTTTATTTATATGCTTCAATTTTACAAACAATATTTGAACTATGTATAACAAAATCAATCAGTGGCGCAGTGGTAAACGTCGTCATTTTTTTAAACAGATTTATTGATGTATGTTCGAAGGCATGGGTGTTTGTAGTGGTAAAAAAAATCCTACCACTATTTCAATACTAAAATAACGGTGTACCAAAAGCGATTAGCTAGACCAAGGGTGGGGAACCGTTTTATTTCTAAAGTCCACATTCATTTATCCGATTCAACATAAAGATGCAGTAAAGAAAACGTTGATCTCCCCCTTTTTCTTCGAATATCAAACATGGATTGATAACGCTCTTTTTCCAAACGCTTGCGTATAATTTTTTTTATCAAAGTGAATATTTTAATCAAGTCAAAAGGCCGCATTAGAGTAGCCAGGTTCCCCTCCACTGAGCTAGACACTAGTCCTGTCTTAGTTCAATCATTCTATCCATACTATCTTTATAAAAAGAGATATTGAGCATAACTGAGTAGCAAGCTCTTATCTTAGAAAAAAAACTTCTGTTGAGATGGGAGGCCATGTGCTTCACATTAAGAGCGGGACAATTACGATTAGCCAATTACTGCATCGAAATGAAATTATTTTCATTCAAAAATTCTTCCTGTGCAAATACGTACATTTAAAATAATCCAAACAAGTGAATAATATCTGTACCAAAAACTGACGAATATCATTAAAAATATTAGCGTAGTAAAATATTAATAATTTGGAAATGATTTTTTTTAATAGGGGTAGAAGGAAAACGGTCAAGTTTCAGTAGCATTACAATTTAAATATTTTAATTCTGTTCATAATAATAAAAGCCGGAGTTACTTAAAAAAATATTCATAAAACCAACCCTTATGCCCCTCAAAAAGCCCATAAAAATAAGCACGCAATAAATAAAAGAAGTGCGTGGAGTAAATGTATTTAATAATTAAATGTTTCACCAGACGATAATAGATACATAACAAAGCTTTCAGAGCTGGGAGCTTTTTCCAAAAGCCACTCCACGGTGTGGCTTCATTCTTATTCAAATTAAATTAGCCGACTTGGCCGTGTTAATTTTTCAACAACGGAAAAAATAACCCGGCGGGTCACCCGGAGTGGCGCACAATGCATTACGCGCAGTACTTTACAGAATGAAATTATTTATTACTATTTCTGCCCCACCCGACCGTTGTCGAGATATCGAAAGGGTTACCAGAATGCAGCAAAGGGTGGAATATTGCCAAGCGAAGAAAAAATCGCGATGAATGTAGCGCGATATGCAATTGGTCAAATACCTGAACCGCGTTCGAATGGTTGTGTGAAAAGAGGATACGGCGGGGCAGTAAAACATTGAAACAAATCATCTAATATATAAAATTAAATGTTTGTTTGTACGTACTTAATGCATTGCCACACCGCTCAACCGATTACAGTAAAAATTTGAAAAACTTTTTGCTCGCACTTCCAGGAAGGTTAAAGGCATAGTAAAATTAACTTACAGTATGTTTTATATATAAAAATCAATGTTTGTATGTCTGCCATATAGTTAATTTTGAAAACGTATCCTTGCACTTGCGCGAAGGTTATAGTACAATTAACTTAGTTAGTTATTAATAGTTAGTTATTAATAGTTAGTTATTAATAGTAAGTGGCAAACGTTAAATGTCAAACAGACAAAAAAAGAAAACATGCACAATCAATAAACACAATTAAAACACTTTCTTTCTTTGAGTGGCATTGCAACGCAATTAATAAAAATCACTGTGTTCAATGATAATTCAAACAGACAAACAACTGCAATTATTCACAGCATATTAATATGAGATTAAAAAAATATATTAAATTAAATAAAGAAATAGTAAACACGCCAGTGGACAAA